>JAGVVM010007581.1:0-24708 GCA_019149425.1 Psidium friedrichsthalianum
AATTCCCCCCCCCTCTCCTCCTCTTCTCTTTCTTTCCCTCTCCTTTTCCCTTCCCCCTTCTCCTTCTCTCTCTCTCCTTTTTTCTTCATCCACTGTTCCCTTATCCTTTGCACCAGGGTCCCCACCATCCCCTTCCCCTCTCCTCCACCGACCCTGTGCAACGACTCCCTTTATTCCCGCCTCCTGGGAGCCCCAGCTCGCCCAGCCCACCCCGCTCTCCTCTCTATCGCCCCTCTCTGTGGCTCGCGCGTCCCCCCCCCTCCTGCTTTGGCCCACCCCGGACTCCCCTCCAACGGCTCTCCTCGCTTTTTTTTTTTCCCCCCCTCGCCTTTTTTTGGTGGACATTATACTAATAGTATATTTTGAGCCACAAAAAATAAAGAATTATTATTAAAAATTTGTTGTGGAGTCTACTTGTTAAGAATTTGAGCTCACAAATATTGTTGATTCTCATAAACAACCAAAAGATATTATGCTAGCAAAGTCCTTAAAAGTTTATGACTTCAGCTATGTTTGGTGGGGGGAGGAGAAATGAGGAGGGACGAAAATTTCCAAAATTTCCTGCGCACTTCCTCACATACATTTTGAAATTTTCTTTATTTCTGCCAAGTGTAAGGTATTCATATTACAGATCTTACTAAAACTGATTGTTTTTTTGTAAAAGCTTGTGATTTAGTTTTGATGCAGAAAGTAGGAGGAAATAGTTTTAATTGTGGTACCAAGAATAAAATAGCTGCATAGTAGCGGGAGTGCATAAGGGCTCGGTGTCATACCTTCCTTTTGTAACAAAGCCATTTTGTTTCGACCCATTCTGAAGGAAGTTTTAACCCTAATTAATTTAACATTCCAATCATATACCGAAGTCTAAACCTCTCTTACGAAAATCTCATCTAGAGTTCTAGTGGTTTTTCTTTTCCTAACATGAGAATTTATGGTTTGAAAATGTATGTGGTGTATTTTGTTATTATATGATTTGAAAAGAAAAATTACAGGAAATGAAGTATATGCACTCGGTCACATTTATACTTTGACGTCTCCCAATAGATTATATAAAAAGAAATCATATTTTAGGCGTCAGAAGAAAAGGTATAAACACTTGATAAAGACGTAGATCTCTTAGAGGCACCACAAAAGGCAAGACAACCCTTCACCAAACAAATCCGGATATAGGGTGCCCCACACACCAAATAGATAAATAGCCTATCTTGAAATCTACCAGGCCCACCACACACAGCCTTCGTAACAAAAAAAAAAAAAAACCAGCCTTTGAATATCACTTTAGTCAAGCTCTAGAAATAGTAATCAAGTAAAGCATGATTGCCGGACCGAGATATGCACACACTCTGCTTGACTAAACAAAAAAGGGTCTCACAAAATTAGTCGAATTTAAACGGTAGGAAGCAACTGCATGTGCACAAATCAGACAAATTTCAAAACTCGAACAGAAGCTCTCTCTCCGTCGTGATCAAGATTTGGCTTCTCAGGAAAGCACGGCTGACCAAATCAAAAGCGCATGCTCCAATTCGACCAATCAGAGAAAGCCTTGAAGCCACAAGATAGTAGCACTTGGGAACACGGATGTTGTCTGGGAGCCTTTTTTTAGACCAAAACAGTATAGCAAGAGGTGGTATCATTAGCGGGTTTCCGACAACCGAACTCATATTCTGGGTCAATTTATCATAAAAAGTAGACCTTTGTCGGATTAATAACGGGCCTAATTTCTTATTAAAATCATAAATTGAAGTCCGACCTATATATACACACACACGATACACATTAGCATGACAAACACAAAATCATAAACTTTAAATCACTAGATTTAAACGGTAAGAAGCAACTGCATCATTCTAAACAGTCAATTAATCAAAACAAAGATATGATGTGATACACCTCTCGGCGTGATCAGGTGGCAAGTCTTTCCAGTACTCGTGACCCATTGAAAGCGAAGCTTGTGGGGACCATCACGGGGAACAGCTTGTAGGCGGAGGGCAGCTGGGTCGTGTGAGGTGGCATCAGGGATTTACCAGGAATCTAGGTTAGTAGCATATTATCTTTTAGGAACTTGAAGGCGGGATTGGCCTCCGTGTACAAACGGTCGGGAGATGATGCCTATCTCCTACAGGCCAAATGGCAGGCGAAACCAATTTATGCCTAAAAATGTCCTACTTATCTTCTCAATATAATGGATGCCTAAGCTGAGTAGGCGTGGTATAATCCAATCGCCTATTTATTCAACTAGTGTTCTATGGAACAACTATATGGGGGAAGATTGGTTAGCTTGGCTTGCTAAATGCCGCACGGTTTAATTACGTGAACGAAATGTGTCAGCCGTGACACATGCAATCATGTAGATGTATGTGAATCTTTATTAATTGAGATGTGGGATCTTCAATGCCGGTCGTGAGTGAAAACTTGCATCATGTGGTGTGTGGCTAACTTTTAGATTTTCGGCGAAGGGTTAACGACGGCAGTATGAGACTAGAGTGAGAATTATTGATTTTTTTTTTAAGACAAAAAAAGTTCGTGGCTGATTTGGAACTACGAGTGTGTAAGGTGTAGAGTTGATTTTTCTAAGTTTGATTTTTTTTTGTAGGGAATTAGGCGATAAATAACATATTGTTTAGCACATATTATTAGGAAGACCTAAACAGAAGCTTAAACTTATAGATGAGAGAGATCATATGCATACATTAACCATATAAAGCCTATTATCAAGCAATGCGCAATATTTTAACACATATTATGACAATAATTTGAAATATTTTAAAATCTAAATATATTCTTGGAAAATTATATAGTAACAACATTCAAATGAACAAATTGTTTAACAAATCACTTAGTATTAATAATGAACAACAACTTATATTTGTTGTTTGACAAATAAATCTGTATTATTTACATAAAATGTCACTTGTCGCTTGCTTTCTACAGATACCGTGTTGCATGACAGATCGTATCATCAACATGAATAAAATAATCAGAATATTTTAAGCACAAGATTCAAAATAGGGACTAACAATTCAACTAGAAGTTATGTAATATTGCTAAGGCCAATAATAGTGAAACTCAACAATGCATGGATAAATAATATTGAAACTCTGTTAGAGCTGTTATGCGATCAATAATTCACCAGAAGAAAAATGGACCAAAACTCAAGAACATGCTACAACAAAAGCAAAAATTATGCAATTTAAATACAAAACACACACACACCATAATGAAAAAGTTACATATAAATTTACGAGTCAAAATTTTGTATATTGTAACAATTTCGGGAGAAAATTGTTCCAATTGGTCCTAACCCGGTTATGATGTCAATTCAATCCTAAATTTTTATTTCGTCATTTTGTCATAAACCTTTTGCACAAGACTCAAATTGTAGACCTTCCGACAATTTTTCGCAAGACATGCTAACTTGGCAGTGTGTTGCATAGGATTTCTAGTGGAAATTGACAGGAATGACTCCATGGAATACCGCGCAAAGTTTTTAAAACTAAATTAGCAAAATAAAAAGTTTAAAACTGAATTGACATATGTACAAAAATGACTACATTGGATGCATAATCGCATGCTCATTGCTGTTTATATGTTCATAGAATCTAAAAAGAGAAATAAATTTTTTCACACAAGAAAATATATACTAAATATATGTGGATTTATTTTGGAGACACTTTGCACATTCACAATAATTACCCTTGTATCCCTATTTAGAAAAATGCCATTTTTGTGTAACTCATAGTAAGTAGTGTTAGCTGCGATTATTAACCTTAAGCAACCCAAGATTATCATATTTAGATATTGAATCACAATTATAAAGTAGAGTAATTAACGTACCTTATTTAGAATCCATCGTTTTTATGCAGAATTGTGAAGAACCGATGCTCAAGTGCTTCTTCGTAGAAAACCCTTTAGACACTGGCTTCAATGAGATGCCCCTGACGTATCGCTTTTTGATGACTCTTTATTGACGCTATGTGAATATTATGATTTAGAGAAGTGACTTAAGCTTTATTTATAGAATTTGTAACATATTCCCTCATATAGATAAGATTTAACTCAGCCATATTATCTAATCCCATATTAGACTAAAATAAGAAATTGTATATCTTTTCTTTATTGAATCAATAATAATTACAATAAAAATTAATAAAGTCAATAAAAGAAAAAAAATCTTACAGGTGGTACATTCCAAACTCAACCAAAATTCATTTTTTTTTTACGGACCAGTAAGACAAGGGCCACATCTAGGATGGGCAAACCCAATTTATTGGAGTATTTGCAATCAATGACACTATCAACATATTAACATAGGTTGTCACATCCATTGTCAACCCAATTTAGGGGAAATAGTGCACAGGGGGCTCTTGAAAGCGGACCCGAAACTTGAGTTGATAAATCTTGAAACTCAAATAAAACTAGAAACTCAATCTCGCAACTAGATTTATCTCATCATGAATCCCCAGATGCGACGCACTTTCAAGACGCCTGTGCACCTTTGTCACCTCTCGTCTACAACCGTTGATTAAACTTTGGAGAGGATCTAACGGTCAAGTGTGATGACGACATTGCAAAAGTTAAGTCAACGTCAATTGGATGCGGAGCAGAAATATTAAAAGGAAAAAAAAAGGACTAGAAAAAAAAAAAAAACAAGACCTGCATGTAGCCTGAACAGGTGCTTCTTCCCCTACCTCATTCACTCAAAAAAACAATCACATAGTCCATCGAGCTTCAGCAGCCACAGCATGGCGGATCGTACGGCGACACCGGAAGGTAAGAATTTATTTGTGCGAATGTGCTTTATGAAATCTGCTTCGAGTGCCGATTAAGTAGCAACTTTTTCTTGCGTTTGAATGTTTTTAAAAAAAAATCAATTTTCTTCATGATTCGGTACAGGGACAACGGACAACCGTAATTGTAGGAAAGTTTCGACTCAACCAAGAGATTTCATATTACATTCACTTCGTTCAATCTATTCGTCATTGGCCATTTGAATTCGCAGCATATCGAGACATTAAGCTGTGCGAATATGGAATTTTACATAATTCGCAGAGTCATCCATCTCATAGCATTAATCAAAGTGACCGGACCCATGAGCCGAAACCCGATATATCGATATTTATACGCTGTCGTTGGGACTCTCGGTTCCGAGTTGCTTCTCTCAAACAAGCCTATCTATGGCGATGTGGCTAGTCGTCAATATGTGCTTGCTAGTGCTTGCTTTGGTGTGTCTCCTCACTTGAGGTTCTGACTGTTATTGTGATATTGTTTAGCTGCTCGACAGTGTGCCGCTTTTCGAAGTTCGGTTGGATTTTTGAAGCTCCTGGAATCATACTGTATTCGTATCAATCTTGTTGCATGCCATTTGTAATGGATACTTTTTATTGTAATAATTATTTCTGTAGATCCATGGTCATTTTTGGGTCAATCATTCTATGTCGTGTAGACAACTATGAAATTTTTGATATTTCCCTGTATAAACATGGAATAGATCGCGGAACACAAAAAATTTCTGCCAACAAATGGTCATCTAGCATGAGTGGACACCTTCAAAGGTTAATTGCAGATCTAATCATCCCTAAAACCAGCTTTTAACTAATAAATATTAAAATTAAAAGAGTGAAGGAAAAACGGAAAGAATTTATGTGCCACTTCATTTCTTTGGTTGTTATAATCGACACAAAGGGGCCCGCGTAGCTTTCCTAAGTTTCCTTGGCGCGTATCTTGGAAGTTGGACTTGGACGGTCCAAGTTGGACCTACGCAATTAGGAAAATTAACCCAAAACTATGATCATCGTGAGATGATCGGGGTTAGGCGATGACGGCAAGCCACCGTTCGGGTCGCACAGCCCCAACAACAGCTAGCCAGGACTCATTGGAGCCTGAGCCCACCCCTGTTGCCTCCCCCTTCTAATTTATATGTCTTTAGGGTTTTGAATAAAAAAAAAATTTCCTGGTCACGTCGACATGACACTAATGTCTCAGTCCAAGTTGATGTCTCCGTATCAATTTAAAGAAAAATACCAACTCCAACAAGAAAAATATAATTTTGGGAACCAAATGAAAAAAATTCAGAAACTCGCTGCATCTTTATCTCTTGTAAAAAATATAGCAATCTTGTAAAATACACGAAAATCACACTCATGCGAAAGAAACATTTTATCATCCACGTACGTGCATCTATGATAAGTTAATGAGTTTTCAATCTAAACATTATGCATGCACAAAAGACCAAATAATAGAAACAAATAATCAAAAAAATTTTAGAAAGAATGTCACCATTTTGATGCCGATGGGGCAATATAAATCCCAAGGGGGGGGTGGGGGGGGCGGGCGACGGTTGCTTGCTATTTGCCAACCATAAATCCAAACACGAGGGTAGGGAAATTCGATAAATGCATGCAATAAATGAATCTATCTCTCTATCTTATTGACGTAGACCTCTGGAATCTTTAATTGACCATCAATGACATGTGTCCTCATGTTTGGCGCCACGGGTTCCGCAGCCGTCGCTACCACGGTCAAGAGTTGATGTACCTAAGCTAATTGAGTGCTGATAGAAACTGAACGAATCAAAACGTGTCCCTCCCAAATCATTGTTTCTAGGAGAACTTGCAAAGGTTTCTTGATGCTAAGGATTTGATCGATGGAAAATCAAATCCGAAAGTTAATGAGATAGGTAGTGGGAGAATGCGTCGATCTAGGAGCCATCGAAGGCGACGGAGGTATTGTTCCGACTTACCGTTTTCGTGCCGGAAGGACAACACATATCCTCTTGCAGACGTGACCCGATGCTCGTCCTCCACTCACTTGCGAGATTGAGAACGATGAGGGGTCTTGTAAGGGAAATAAGCTGAGGCAAAATCTGACTCTGAAACTATGTCGGAGGGTCAAACTCAAATTCTAAAGTTTAATAAGTGGAGAGAGATTATGTGAACATAATACCTATTGAAGTCCCATAAACAAAGCAACGTAAGATACTTTAATATCAAGAAATTGATATCGAAGTGTATGGTGTTGGAGACCGTCTTAATGTTACAAATCTTGATGGGTCTAAATATTTCAAAATCTTTGAATATTTTTTCATCTTTTTAGTGCTTATGAGAGTACAAGTTTATACTATGTATATATCTTTTTGGGCATGACATATGCTATTAAAATAGATGAAATTCCTAGTACGAGGAGAAATAATAGGAGATGTGTTCTAACAACTTGGTTATTTAGTTTTAGTAATTTTTCATTTGCTAATTTCTTTCCCGTTCAATTTTGTTTTTCAAGTACGCTATTTTCCACATACAATGTAAAATTGTTGTGAAACACGGTTTCCTTAAATCTCTACTCTTTCCAAACATTAAAACCATTCACCAACTTTTTTTTTTTTTTAAACTCACACTAACATTTCCGAGTGTTTTATTTTACACATTATGACTTTGGCTTCTTTGAATATATGCCACAGCAGAGTGTCTTAGAAATTTCTAACAAATAAAAAAGGGGTTGATACTACCAACAACCCCCAAACGGTTACATATTACCCAAGTTTGGTATATCCGTGATGAATTTTCCCTCCGTTAATTTTCGTTAAATTTTATCTTCAAATTCCTGAGTTGGATGACACATGGCAATTGTCGAATGTATACATTATCCTTTGTTTGTTACACGTGTATTGATTTTTGGATTTTTCATGGTATTAACTCAATTTAACGAAAACTAACAAAGATAAATTTGTCACATGTGTACCAGTATGAAATTTTTTGTAGTAAAAAAAAATTAATTTGTCACAAATTTGTGGTCAAAAAAATAGTTTGGATAAATTTATCACAAGTGCACTAGTTTGGGATTTTTTGTGGTCAAAAAAAATAGTTTGGGTTAAATTTATCACAGGTGCACTATTTTGGGATTTTTGATGGTCAAAAAAAGTAGTTTGGAATAAATTTATCACAAGTGTATCGATTTGGTATTTTTTGTGATATTAACCCAATAAAAAATCCAGTGGAAGACATGAGATGCGATCGGCCAACGTGACCTAAAGCCCTTTTGAAAGTGATGGTTTTTGTAAACCGAAGAATTGCCAGCTGCCGGGCTTGAAGGTTCCTATCACCCTTCAGTGATGGTTTGTAAAACGAAGCTTTCAAAACGACACCGAGTCCCTCTTCGGTTTGCAAAATGTTTGGCAAAACTTTGTCAAAGTGCTGGGCTTGAAGGTTCCTATCACCCTTCAAGTTTTGTCAAGCCCTTGACAAAGTGTCAAGGGCTTCTAGCCTGCTATCACTCTTCAGTGATGGTTTGTAAAATGAAGCTTTCAAAAGGCCACCGAGTCCCTTTTCACCATTGATTTAAATCTCGAGAGAGATCATGTTATCCATAAATCTTGATCCAACACGGGATATTTTGGTGATCGATTTAGAAGTGTGAGGGAAAGTCTCAAACAAGCAAACCAAAATAGATAATCACAGTGCATGGGGGAAAAAGGGAATTTGGGGAAATGGCAGACCGCCACTAATATATTTGCCGACAGTGGCAGAAAAGGAATTTTGGGAAAATAGGAACTTCGGGGAAATGGCAGTTGCCGTATCATGGGCAGAAAAGAAAAATTCGGGGAATGGCAGACCGCCCGTATATTCCCTATGATGGGCAAAAAAGGAGTTTTGGGCAAAACTGAATCCGCGAGACGGTTGACCGGCAAAAAAGGAATTTTCGGCAAAACAGGAATTCGGGGAAATGGCAAAGCGGCCGTAATATGGTTGCCCTATCATGGGCATAAAAGGAACTTGGGCAAACTGCCCGTAATATGGTTGCCCTATCATGGGCAGAAGAGGAATTTTGGGCAAACCGCCGGGACAGAAAAGAAGTTTGGGCAAAGCAGGAATTTCGGGGAAATGGCAGCCCCGTCATTCAAATACATACATATATATATATATATATATATAAACAACAGCAAGACCAGACCATTGCAACGCGAGAGAGCCCCGGCGTAACCCCCCCGCCACCAAGTGCGTCTTCCACTTATTATTCAAAAAGCTGAAAAAACAATCCCGGAGTTCAATCGGTTCCTATGATCTCCAAAACATGGCGGATCATTCAGTGACACCTGAAAGGTAAATGATTCAATTATTCATTCGGTTAATATATATTCTAACACCTCTGCTTAATATTAATTTTCCCCTCTTTTGAATACGTCATTCTTTTGATTAATTTCTTCATAATTGGATACAGAGAAAGATGGGCAACCACGACAGCACCAACAAACAAGAAACATTCGACTCGACCAAGAGATTCCATATTATATTCACCTCGTTCAAGCTGCTCGTCGTCGGGCATTTTAATTCGCAGCATATCAAGGCGCTGAGCTACCCGATCCTACAATTCTACATCGTTTGCGAAGTCATCTATCTCGTAGCAATTATCCAAGTGACCGGACCCTCCATCCCCAACTTGATATGCCGATGCTTGTATGTCATTTTTGGGACTCTCGCTTCCGAGCTGCTTCTTTGGATGAGCCTATCTCTGCCATGTGGCTGGTCGTCAATATATTCTTACTAGTACTTGCTTTTGCATGTCTGCTGGTGCGAGATTTTGGCCGACTTCAACAAATTGTTCAATTTTATGAAGATGCGACAATTGATTTGTGAAACTCGGACAGTATATTGTACTTGTGGATATCGTGTGGCATGTTGTTTGTAAATAAACTTGTGTGATTTCAATAACCTATTCTTATACATCCACGATTATCTTTTGGTGTATACTTTTGAAAGCATTTCTTGAAAATTTTTCATTTATCTATTGTGGGGTGCAGTTTTCAATTCAAAACATCATTTTCTCCCTCAAACAAATGGGATTGATATCGAAGTCCCAAAATGATACTTCACGAACTCTTACTCTGGCAAATTTCACATCTGCCTAGTAATTGCACAGCAAGTCTTAAGCCCCACCTCAGCAAACCAATAGGCCCTTAATCTCATGATAGCAATTCCAAACCAAGCCAGCCAAGCATTCTCATCCAACAGATAAAAATTATTCATTTTCTCACCCCCCACAAGTAAGTGAAAAAATCGTACTAATACCACAGAAGGTATCTAACCATGGATGGATGATCGGAACCGGGATTCGATTAGGTCATAGCCAACTCCTACCAAGGCCTCCTTCCTTATAATAGGAAAAATTACCAGAAGAGTTTCGCTTACTTTCGGAACCCAATGACCGGCCGGCCACAGCTCATCGGCAACAATCCCCAAAAAAAGATAAGAAGGAAAAGAAAAAAAAATTAACAAAAAAATATTGAAAAAAAATATTAATATATCATATAAAAATTATCGACGTCAGTGCTAGTCATGTCACGTAAGACGGTCGGCTGGCTTCCACGTCAGCAATTTCCGATTAAAATTGGCCGAATGAGCTAATTTGCCCAAATACAAACGGTTTAGGACTCAATTGGTTTTATAAAATAAAGTCAATGACTAAATTGACACAATTGCAATAGATTTAACACTCTTTTGGTAATTTTTCCCCTTAAGATAACTAGCAAAAAGAAGGAAAAAAAAGAAAAACATAGAAGAAGAAGTTGCTATACAATTTACTTTGGAACAATATACCAATATCGTTAATAACGTTACCCCTGTCGCTTTACTCTCAGCTAAAACTGGGCTACAGCTGAAAAGTGCAAACTCATCTTCACATCCGGTAAATTGCCCTTATACAATACGTGACTCGCACTCACTTGAACACCAGCA
Source organism: Psidium friedrichsthalianum (assembly GCA_019149425.1). Lineage (NCBI taxonomy): Eukaryota > Viridiplantae > Streptophyta > Magnoliopsida > Myrtales > Myrtaceae > Psidium > Psidium friedrichsthalianum. Next base: position 10,725 of record JAGVVM010007581.1, read on the forward strand.
CTTTGGCTTGTAGATTTTGATTGCCAATTCTTGCCCACCAGATTATGTTGCATGACCTTTGCTTAAAAAAAGTCAAGAGTGACAAAAGGGTCCAGTGTGACCATATGCAGTAGTGGCCAAAGTAGACATCACAAGTGAAATCGTGAAATTATAGCAGTGATGTGGAGAATTTCCACCTACAATCAATTGGTAAAAAAAGAAAGAAGCTAGTACTGGTGACTGTAGATGATAACATACATTTTTGCCAGGGAAAATGCAACCATTTGTATCATTACATACTTGATGGTTGAGCATTCTCATGAGAACCATCCGAGTCCTCTGATCGATGGCCTGCACAACCATATAAACAATTCCATGAGAACTTCTCGGAGATGCTAATATCACTTCAGTAACTTTTAGGAGTGAGGGTGGGGCACTGTAACTGCAATAACTTTTAGAAGTGCTCTTATGTCTGAATAATAGTTGCAACAGGGGACATGAACCAATGCATACACCCATCAAACAGTTTATTCAGCTATGATACAGACACTGATATATTGATTTACAAAAAAAAACTGATATATTGATTTAGCAAAGAGCCAGATTAAGCTTGCTATAAGGTTTGTTTCAACTTCAAAACTATTGATGATCAAATAAAAGTAATTATAGTTTGTTTTCCTATTTCCATGAAGAACAATAAATTCTGACAATTCATTCCACTAATGCTTCATGCTGAGTACAGAAAATTTGACCCTGGGATAGAAATGAAAAGCAAGAGGAAGGAGGCCAATGAAGAAACTGACGATTTTCTAAGATATCTTTAAAATGGACCGGGCATATATTGTCTTAAGAAATATCCAAGCAGCAGATTACACAGTCTAAAGAGACCTTCTTGTGGCTGTTGTTACAATGGCAGCATGGAGAATTTTAATAGAAATATTTACCAAACACTTAATATAAAGTTGATCAATATTTTGATAAATATGTACCTGTTCGACAATTGCACGGTCAGCTTTCTCATTACTTCTAAGTTTGTCAAAAGCCATCTCCCCATACACTTTCCCGAATTGAAGCTGTCCCTGTGCTGGATATGGAACCTTCATCCTTCCCTCCCACCCCTGCAGCCATTATTTCAACAAGTTAAATACTCAGGAACACACTAAGAAGCAGGAGAACATATCGGTGTCCACCAAATCATGTTTAGATGCAGAAGGAAGTGGTAGATAAAGTACCAGTACACTATAAATCGACACATGCTTATTCAAGTATCAAAAGTTCTGACCTGAAAAAAATAAGTATCTGATGTTTATGTGCCAACCAAAGTGATGACTGCTTGAACTCACATTCCCTTCTTCTTTTTTGCTCAAAAAGTGGAAAAACTTTGAAAATTGAAAGCTCTTATGAAGTTCTATCACGATTATGGAGGTTGTTGAAACTCAAAAATGTAGACAGCTGAAACGGCAAGACAGTGAAAAGGAAATTCACTAGTGTCGTTTATCTGACTGTTACCACAAGTAGACCTGGTGCGGACAAGGTATATGTTTCGAGCATTGCCACTGGATAAGGATCAGCACTCAATACAGCCACTAGTGAAAAAATGTTAGTGAAGCCTATAGATAATAAATCGCACTAAAGGCAAGGTTTAAGAACTTCAATAAGAAGTCTTAGCCTTCTCAGGTAACTGATCAAAACTGTGCAATCTGGGAAAGCAACCACTCTGAGCAGCATATTGCTCTAGTCACGCTATGTCAGTACATACTAAATCACTAAATTTTCCAGCCCTTTCAAAAGAACAACCCCTAAGAATAGAAACCAATCCTTGTTATACTAAAAACTCCTAGTTCATTTTAAACTACAAGAAGTTCTCCAAGCAGTCCTCCCGGTGTTGTCCTAAAGAAGATAGATTACAATCCAATCAGCTTTCACAGCTGATTAGGATGCTAAACCTATGCTTCAAAGTTTAATCTTGCCGTAACGATGTTGCCACATTTTTATCCTCCAATTAATTCAAGCAAGAAGTGATGTTCTTACCTCTTTTTCTTGTCACATTCAATTCAAACCGGAAAAGAAGGAGAACGCGACTTTAGCATTTTCAGGCAAGCCAAACACGTTGGTCAAAGAAGATCTCTCATCTCGAACAGCAGAAAGGAGACATCCAAGTTCGTTCTCAGGCAAGCCATACATTGGTCAAAGGGACTTAGCAACAAAAGAGAGTAACTTTAGGACCTCCATAGGGAAGGCTTGGCTATGACTGGAGAGTTTCTGGCTCCGATTGGACAGGGATTGAAGCGTGGACGACCATGGGGCGCAAAAGGCTCCGTCGACTGCTTCTCCACCGTCTTTCAAGTCCAACCATTCCAACGCCTTCTCGATTTCTAAATCCGACGACAATGCTTCCTCCTCCTCCTCCTCCTCCTCCTCCTCCTACTCGTCTTCTTCTCCTCCTTGAATTCCTCCATTCACTATTTGTAATCCTACTTCCACTGACTCATCGTCCTCCATGGATGCCTGTTACAGCCAAACATCAAGTGCCGAAAAGAAAAACTCTGCGAGGCTGGTCAAGGTGCGAGAAGAGAGAGAGAGAGAGGGGGGGGGGGGGGGGGAGAGCCACCCGAATAGGGACGCGAAGGAGGATGATCAACGGCAACGGACTCGAGAGCCGGAGCTTTGCGGTTCAATCGACCAGCTCAACGGAACTCAACGCCACGGAAGCGGCTGAGCGCGACGGAGCTTCGGCGGCCGAGCGACTCAACGGGCGGAGATCGGTAAATGAAGGAGAGCGGGTACTGTCGTGTCGGCTGCGGGAGCTCACTAAAGGCGCGCGGTCCCAGAAAATGCAAAGGAGCCGTCGACCGGACGGACCGGTTCAATTTGATTCTCGATCCTCGAGAACTGGATTTACAGCCGATTCTTTTCCTCTTAGGCTCCGTTTGTTTCACTGAAAATGATCTCCTAGGAGAAAATATTTTTCAAAAAGTCATTTTTTCAAGAAAATAACAATATTTTTCGATGTTTGGCTAATACTTAAAATGAATTGGAAAACAATTTCCGTCGTTTGGTAAGCAATTGATTTTCCGGCGGCAGTGACCGGCGGCGATGGGCGGCGGCGGAGCCCGGCGGCAGGGGGCGGCGGTGAGCAACAGCCGGCGGCAGGCGGCCATAGGCGGCGGTCGGCGCCGAGGACCGACGGCGGCGACCGGCGGAAAATGATTTCCTCTTTTCAAAAAAAGGAAAACGTTTTCCACACTTTTCAAAGAGTTTTTTTTCATAAGAGGAAAATATTTTCCAGGGTTAACCTATTTTTCGCTCCCCCAAACACCGAAAATTCGGAAAACATTTTTTCAGGAAGTCATTTTCCAGAGTTTTAAAGTAGGCTTTTTTTTTTTTACTCTCTTTTTTTTCTGCTCCAAAACCATCCCATAATCCTTGCATACGTAGATACTAGACATGCCATTTTGTTAGGAACGTTATCATTTTTTCTTGAAAATGATTAATTTTTTTATTTAATGATTTAAGAAAGTGATTTTCTTTTTATTAGAAAAGAAAACCGTTTCTCCTTATTAATTTCAATTGAAGAAGAAACATTTTTCATAAATAAATTAATTTTCTCTATGTTTCATGAAAGATCAAAAAGTTATCTTCTAAATAGTCCAATATATCTGACCAAAAAAAAAAAAACAAATGAATCAAAGTGTTCTTTTATGTATATGATTTCTTTTTACTTTGCTTCACACTCAAAGCATGTGTGTTTTGGGCTAGCAATATGGGTGAGCATAATTTCAGGACAAAATCAAGAATTGGAGAAGAATTCGACTGGTAGAATTCCGATGAGTATGTTCTAGATAGAAATTAGATCGACCTAGGATCACCACCCTTAGCTAGCAATGCACTCCCCTTCTCCTCAACAGGATCTCCCAAGGCCGTGACAAGGGACAAACCCATAATTTGGAAAGGAAATAAACCTCTTCTAACAATTTGAAAACGCGGTTTTTCGAGTCTCTTCGCTTTCTAAACTCAATAGCCAATCACCAATTATTATTGAGTGTTTTCTTTGAGGTCGGCGACGACGTGGGGTTCCTTTGAATTTAAGACACAGCAGGAGGTTCTTGGAAAGTTCCGCTGAATAAACAATCGAGTCTACTTCTTAGAAAGTGACTTGGACCCCGACTTGGATTTCGTGGGACTCCCGAGTCTACCCTTAGAAGAGAGTGACTGGGTATCTCCACAAAAGTGATCAGGATTTCATGGGTATCTCCGTTGAATCCAAATCACTTTCTAAGGGCAGAAGGAAATCCAACTGTGTGTGTGTATATATCCCTCCTCATGCAAAACTCAAAATCACCCACAGAATTCACAGAGCTCTAAATCCTCCGAAAGATGGCCGATCATACAATGACATTCGAAAGGTACGTAGTTCATTGGTGTGAATATGCTGTTGGAGAACTCTGCTTAGAGTGTAGATTTTTTTTTTTTTTTGAGTCAAATAGAGTGCGATTGAGTAGCTAATTTGTTGTCCCTTTTTTTTTGGTTTAAGGGGGGCGGGGTGGGTTGTTGATACCGTTTAAATATGTCTTTTTCTTTCAATTATTATAAAATTTCTGATTCGGTCCAAGGACAATGAGCAACCACACCAATTGCAACAACAAGAAAATTTTGACTCAATCAAGAGAATTTCATATTGCATTCGCCTTGATTAAGTACTAATCATAGGGCATTTCAACTCATAGTATACCGAAGCATTGAGCCACGTGTTTCTACGGTTTACATTATTTATGAAGTCATCTACTTCGTATCACTAATCAAAGTGACCGGACATGCGAGTCGAAACCCAATATACCGGTGCTTGTACATGTTTCGACACTCTCGGTTTCGAATTGCTTCGCTGGACGAGCCTATCTTTGGCCATGTGGCTGGTCATCAATATGTGCTTGCTAGTATTTACTTTGGCATGTCTGATCATGCATGATTCAACTGCTTCCGAGAGATTGTTCAACTGCTTGACGATGTGCCATGTTTTGAAGTTCAGTTGGATTTTTGAAGCTTCGGCAATCATATTGTAACTAGGCATCAATCGTGTTTCATGTCATTTGTTTAGATACTTCTGATTTCAATAATTTATTTAATGGACTATATGGGTCAACTATTGCAGAAAATAAGTACAATCAAACTTTGATATTTCTTTGTGTAAAGATGGAACAAAACTCAAATTTAAGATAATAGTGTAAAACATCACACAAAAATTTGCAGGCACCACATTGTCACTAGCATGAATGGACCCTCTGAAAGAATGATGAAAAATCGTCAAAAAAGCTCTAAACCTATTCGTGCTTTTGCCAATTCAGTTTTAAACCTTTTAATTTTTCCAATTCAGTTTTAAAACATTTTGTAGTTGTGTCAAACAAGTAAACCAAAATAGATAATCACACGATTTGTCCTGCATGGGAAAAAAAGGAATTGGGGAAATGGCAGACCGCCACTAATACATTTGCCTGGCAGGGCAGAAAAGGAATTTTGGGCAAAATAGGAACTTCGGGGGAAATGGCACTTGCCCTATCATGGGCAGAAAAGAAAAATTCGGGAATGCCGTAATATTATTCCCCTATGATGGGCAAAAAAGGAGTTTTGGGCAAAACTGGAATCCGAGGGATGGTTGACGGCAGAAAAGGAATTTTCGGCAAAAACAGGAATTCGGGAAATGGCAAAGCGGCCGTAATATGGTTGCCCTGTGATGGGCAGAAAAGGACGTTGGGCAAAGCAGGAAATTCGGGGAAATGGCAGTCCCCGCCATCAAATTACACACACGCCCACAACACACACATATATATATATATATATATATAAATGTGTGGTGTGGGCGTGTGTGTATTTGGATGGACGGGTGACTGCCATTTCCCCGAATTTCCTGCTTTGCCCAACTTCCTTTTCTGCCATCACAGGGCAACATATTACGGCCCGCTTTGCCATTTCCCCGAATTCCTGTTTTGCCGAAAAATTCCTTTTCTGCGGTCAACCATCTCCTCGGATTCCAGTTTTGCCCAAAACTCCTTTTTTAGCCCATCATAGGGGAATAATATTACGGGCATTCCAGAATTTTTCTTTTTCTGCCCATGATAGGGCAAGTGCCATTTCCCGAAGTTCCTATTTTGCCCAAAAATTCCTTTTCTGCCCCTGCCAGGCAAATGTATTAGTGGCGGTCTGCATTTCCCCAAATTCCTTTTTTCCCCATGCAGGACAAATCGTGTGATTATCTATTTGGTTTACTTGTTTGACACAACTACAAAATATTTAAAACTGAATTGAAAAATTAAAAGGTTTAAAACTGAATTGGCAAAAGCACAATAGGTTTAGAGCTTTTTTGACGATTTTTCATCATTCTTTCAAGAGGGTCCATTCATGCTAGATGACCATGTGGTGCCTGAAATTTTGTGTGATGTTTTACACTATTATCTTAAATTTGAGTTTTCTTCCATCTTTACACAAAGAAATATCAAAGTTTGATTGTACTTATTTTCTGCAATAGTTGACCATATAGTCCATTAAAATAAATTATTGAAATCAGAAGTATCTAAAGCAAATGACATGAAACACGATTGATGCCTAGTTACAATATGATCGCGAAGCTTAAAAAATCCAACTGAACTTCAAAACATGGCACATCGTCAAGCAGCTGAACAATCTCTCGGAAGAGTTGGAATCATGCATGATCAGCCATGCCAAAGTAAATACTAGCAAGCACATATTGATGACCAGCCACATGGCCAAAGATAGGCTCGTCTAGAGAAGCAATTCGAAACGAGAGTGTCGAAAACAATGTACAAGCACCGGTATATTGGGTTTCGACTCGCATGTCCGGTCACTTTGATTAGTGATACGAAGTAGATGACTTCATAAATAATGTAAAACGTAGAAACACGTCGCTCAGTGCTTCGGTATCTATGAGTTGAAATGCCCATGATTAGTAGCTTAATCGAGGTGAATGCAATATGAAATTTCTTGATTGAGTCAAAATTTTCTTGTTGTTGCAATTGGTGTGGTTGCTCATTGTCCTTGGATCGAATCAGAAATTTTATAATAATTGAAAGAAAAAGACATATTTAAACGGTACCAACACCCGCCCCCCTTAAACCAAAAAAAGGGACAACAAATTAGCTACTCAATCCGCACTCTATTTGACTCAAAAAAAAAAAAAATCCGCACTCTAAGCAGAGTTCTCAACAGCATATTCACACCAATGAACTACGTACCTTTCGAATGTCATTGTATGATCGGCCATCTTTCGGAGAGATTAGAGCTCTGTGAATTCTGTGGGTGATTTTGAGTTTTGCATGAGGAGGGATATATACACACACACAGTTGGATTTCCCTGCCCTTAGAAAGTGATTGGATTCAACGGAGATACCCATGAAATCCTGATCACTTTGTGGGAGATACCCAAGTCACTCTTCTAAGGGTAGACTTGGGAGTCCCACGAAATCCAAGTCGGGGTCCAAGTCACTTCCTAAGAAGTAGACTTGATTGTTTATTCAACGGAACTTTCCAAGAACCTCCTGCTGTGTCTTAAATTCAAAGGAACCTCACGTCGTCCACCGTCAAAGAAAACACTCAATAATAATTGGTGATTGGCTATTGAGTTTAGAAAGCGAAGAGACTCGAAAAACCGCGTTTCAAATTGTTAGAAGAGGTTTATTTCCTTCCAAATTATGGGTTGTCACGGCCTTGAGATTCCTGTTGAGGAGAAGGGGAGTGCTTGCTAGCTAAGGGTGGTGATCCTAGGGTCGATCTAATTTCTATCTAGAACATACTCATCGAAATTCTACCAGTCGAATTCTTCTGATTCTCGATTTTGTCCTGAAATCATGCTCACCCATATTGCTAGCCCAAAACACACATGCTTTGAGTGTGAAGCAAAGTAAAAAGAAATCATATACATAAAAGAACGCTTTGATTCATTTGTTTTTTTTTTTTTGTCAGATATATTTGGACTATTTTAGAAGACAACTTTTTGATCTTTCATGAAACATAGAGAAAATTAATTTATACAAAAGGTTGGAAAGTGTTAGAAATTTAAGGGATCATCGTGATTGAAAACATGAGATTCAAATTTCGTTATTTGCCTATGTGGTTTAATTATTCATCACGGGCTTTTCAAGGGATTCAAATGGCAAGGAAGTGAGGCTTTGATGGAGGGATTTTGGGGCGGAATGGAAAGTTGTTTAACTTAGGGTTCGTTTCTTTAAAATAAAATTATTTTTGAATGACTATTTTTTGACTTTTTGGTGACTGGACGACGGAAAATTAATTTATTTATGAAAAATGTTCTTTTCAATTGAAATTAATAAGGAGGGAAAACGGTTTTCTTTTCTAATAAAAAGAAAATCACTTTCTTAAATCATTAAATAAAAAAATAATCATTTTCAAGAAAAAATGATAACGTTCCTAACAAAATGGCATGTCCAGTATCTACGTATGCAAGGATTAAGGGATGGTTTTGGAGCAGAAAAAAAGAGGAGTGAAAAAAAAAAGCCTACTTTAAGAGGAAAAGAACCGGTTTAAATCCAGCTCTCGAGGATCGAGAATCAAATTGAACCGGGCCGTCCGGTGGACGGCTCCTTTGCATTTTCTGGGACTGCGCGCCTTTATTGAGCTCCCGCAGCCGACACGCCAGTACCCGCTCTCCTTCATTTACCGATCTCCGCCCGTCGAGTCGCTCGGCCGCCGAAGCTCCGTCGCGCTCAGCCGCTTCCGTGGCGTTGAGTTCCGTTGAGCTGGTCGATTGAACCGCAAAGCTCCGGCTCTCGAGTCCGTTGCCGTTGATCATCCTCCTTCGCGTCCCTATTCGGGTGGCTCTCTCTCTCTCTCTCTCTCTCTCTCTCTCTTCGCACCTTAACCAGCCTCACCGAGTTTTTCTTTTCGGCACTTGATGTTTGGCTGTAACAGGCATTCATGGAGGACGATGAGTCAGTGGAAGTAGGATTAGAAATAGTGAATGGAGGAATTCAAGGAGGAGAAGAAGACGAGTAGGAGGAGGAGGAGGAGGAGGAAGCATTGTCTCGGATTTAGAAATCGAGAAGGCGTTGGAATGGTTGGACTTGAAAGACGGTGGAGAAGCAGTCGACGGAGCCTTTGGCGCCCCATGGTCGTCCACGCTTCAATCCCTGTCCAATCGGAGCCAGAAACTCTCCAGTCATAGCCAAGCTTTCCAATGGAGGTCCTAAAGTTACTCTCTTTTGTTGCTAAGTCCCTTTGGCCAATGTATGGCTTGCCTGAGAACGAACTTGGATGTCTCCTTTCTGCTGTTGGAGATGAGAGATCTTCTTTGACCAACGTGTTTGGCTTGCCTGAAAATACTAAAGTCGCGTTCTCCTTCTTTTCCGGTTTGAATTGAATGTGACAAGAAAAAGAGGTAAGAACATCACTTCTTGCTTGAATTAATTGGAGGATAAAAATGTGGCAACATCGTCACGGCATTAAACTTTGAAGCATAGGTTTAGCATCCTAATCAGCTGTGAAAGCTGATTGGATTGTGATCTATCTTCTTTAGGACAACACCGGGAGGACTGCTTGAGAACTTTTAAAGAACTTCTTGTAGTTTAAAATGAACTAGGAGTTTTTAGTATAACAAGGATTGGTTTCTATTCTTAGGGGTTGTTCTTTTGAAAGGGCTGGAAAATTTAGTGATTAAGTACGTACTGACATAGCGTGACTAGAGCAATATGCTGCTCAGAGTGGTTGCTTCCTAGATTGCACAGTTTTGATCAGTTACCTGAGAAGGCTAAGACTTCTTATTGAAGTTCTTAAACCTTGCCTTTAGTGCGATTTATTATCTATAGGCTTCACTAACATTTTTTCACTAGTGGCTGTATTGAGTGCTGATCCTTATCCAGTGGCAATGCTTGAAACATATACCTTGTCCGCACCAGGTCTACTTGTGGTAACAGTCAGATAAACGACACTAGTGAATTTCCTTTTCACTGTCTCCCGTTTCAGCTGTCTACATTTTTGAGTTTCAACAACCTCCATAATCGCGATAGAACTTCATAAGAGCTTTCAATTTTCAAAGTTTTTCCACTTTTTAAGCAAAAAGAAGAAGGAAATGTTGAGTTCAAGCAGTCATCACTTTGGTTGGCACATAAACATCAGATACTTATTTTTTTCAGGTCAGAACTTTTGATACTTGAATAAGCATGTGTCGATTTATAGTGTACTGGTACTTTATCTACCACTTCCTTCTGCATCTAAACATGATTTGGTGGACACCGATATGTTCTCTTGCTTCTTAGTGTGTTCCTGAGTATTTAACTTGTTGAAATAATGGCTGCAGGGGTGGGAGGGAGGGTGAAGGTTCCATATCCAGCACAGGGGACAGCTTCAATTCGGGAAAGTGTATGGGGAGATGGCTTTTGACAAACTTAGAAGTAATGAGAAAGCTGACCGTGCAATTGTCGAACAGGTACATATTTATCAAAATATTGATCAACTTTATATTAAGTGTTTGGTAAATATTTCTATTAAATTCTCCATGCTGCCATTGTAACAACAGCCACAAGAAGGTCTCTTTAGACTGTGTAATCTGCTGCTTGGATATTTCTTAAGACAATATATGCCCGGTCCATTTTAAAGATATCTTAGAAATCGTCAGTTTCTTCATTGGCCTCCTTCCTCTTGCTTTTCATTTCTATCCCAGGGTCAAATTTTCTGTACTCAGCATGAAGCATTAGTGGAATGAATTGTCAGAATTTATTGTTCTTCATGGAATAGGAAAACAAACTATAATTACTTTTATTTGATCATCAATAGTTTTGAAGTTGAAACAAGCCCTATAGCAAGCTTAATCTGGCTCTTTGCTAAATCAATATATCAGTTTGTCTGTATCACAGCTGAGTAAACTGTTTGATGGGTGTATGCATTGGTTCATGTCCCCTGTTGCAACTATTATTCAGACATAAGAGCACTTCTAAAAGTTACTGCAGTTACAGTGCCCCACCCTCACTCCTAAAAGTTATGGAAGTGATACTAGCATCTCCGAGAAGTTCTCATGGAATTGTTTATATGGTTGTGCAGGCCATCGATCAGAGGACTCGGATGGTTCTCATGAGAATGCTCAACCATCAAAGTATGTAATGATACAAATGGTTGCATTTTCCCTGGCAAAAATGTATGTTATCATCTACAGTCACCGGTACTAGCTTCTTTCTTTTTTTACCAATTGATTGTAGGTGGAAATTCTCCACATCACTGCTATAATTTCACGATTTCACTTGTGATGTCTACTTTGGCCACTACTGCATATGGTCACACTGGACCCTTTTGTCACTCTTGACTTTTTTTAAGCAAAGGTCATGCAACATAATCTGGTGGGCAAGAATTGGCAATCAAAATCTACAAGGAAGTGCTGGTGTTCAAGTGAGTGCGAGTCACGTATTGTATAAGGGCAATTTACCGGATGTGAAGATGACTTTGCACTTTTCAGCTGTAGCCCAGTTTTAGCTGAGAGTAAAGCGACAGGGGTAACGTTATTAACGATATTGGTATATTGTTCCAAAGTAAATTGTATAGCAACTTCTTCTTCTACTAGTTTTTCTTTTTTTCCTTCTTTTTGCTAGTTATCTTAAGGGGAAAAATTACCAAAAGAGTGTTAAATCTATTGCAATTGTGTCAATTTAGTCATTGACTTTATTTTTTAAAACCAATTGAGTCCTAAACCGTTTGTATTTGGGCAAATTAGCTCATTCAGCCAATTTTAATAAGAAATTGCTGACGTGGAAGCCAGCCGACCGTCTTACGTGACATGACTAGCACTGACGTCGATAATTTTTGTATGATATATTAATATTTTTTTTCAATATTTTTTCGTTAATTTTTTTTTTCTTTTCCTTCTTATCTTTTTGTGGGGATTGTTGCCGATGAGCTGTGGCCGGCCGGTCATTGGGTTCCGAAAGTAAGCGAAACTCTTCTGGTAATTTTTCCTATTATAAGGAAGGAGGCCTTGGTAGGAGTTGGCTATGACCTAATCGAATCCCGGTTCCGATCATCCATCCATGGTTAGATACCGTCTGTGGTATTAGTACGATTTTTTCACTTACTTGTGGGGGTGAGAAAATGAATAATTTTTATCTGTTGGGTTGAGAATGCTTGGCTGGCTTGGTTTGGAATTGCTATCATGAGATTAAGGGCCTATTGGTTTGCTAAGGCGGGGTTTAAGACTCGCTATGCAATTACTAGGTAGATGTGAAGTTTGCTAGAGCAAGAGTTCGTGAAGTATCATTTGGGGACTTCGATATCAATCCCGTTTGTTTGAGAGAGAAATGATGTTTTGAATGGTAAGCCACACCCCGCCCCCAAAAGAGATAAATGAAAATTTCAAGAAATGCTTTCAAAAGCGTACACCAAAAGATAATCGTGGATCTATAATAATAAGTTATTGAAGTCGTAAGATTTATTTACAAAACAACATGCCACACGATATCCACAAGTACAATATACTGTCCGAGTTTCACAAATCATTTGTCGCATCTTCATAAAATTGAACAATTTGTTGAAGTCGGCCAAAATCTCGCACGAGCAGACATGCAAAAGCAAGTACTAGTAAGAACATATTGACGACCAGCCACATGGCCAGAGATAGGCTCGTCCAAAGAAGCAGCTCGGAAGCGAGAGTCCCAAAATGACATACAAGCATCGGCATATCAAGTTGGGATGGAGGGTCCGGTCACTTGGATAAGTGCTACGAGATAGATGACTTCGCAAACGATGTAAAATGTGTAGGATCGGGTAGCTCAGCGCCTCGATATGCCGCGAATTAAAATGCCCGACGACGAGCAGCTTGAACAAGGTGAATATAATATGGAATCTCTTGGTCGAGTCGAATGTTTCTTGTTGTTGGTGCTGTCGTGGTTGCCCATCTTCTCTGTATCCAATTATGAAGAAATTAATCGAAAGAAGAACGTATTCAAAAGAGGGGGAAAATAATACTAAGCAGAGGTGTTAGAATATATATTAACGACGAATGAATAATGAATCATTTACCTTTCAGGTGTCACTGAATGATCCGCCATGTTTTGGAGATCGTAGGAACCGATTGAACTCCGGATTGTTTTTTTTTTTTTTTTGAATTTTTTTTTTCAGGCTTTTGAATAATAAGTGGAAGACGCACCTGGTGCCCGGGCTCTCTCGCGTTGCAATGTCTCTGTCTTGCTGTTGTTTATATATATATATATATATGTGGTGTGGCGCGTGGGGGTGTGTGCTTTGTATTTGATGGACGGGGACTGCCATTTCCCGCAAAATTCTGCTTGCCCAAATTCCTTTTTGCCCACGGCGGTTTGCCCAAAGTTCCTTTTCTGCCCATGACAGGGCAACCATATTACGGCCGCTTTGCCATTTCCCCGAATTCCTGTTTTGCCGAAAATTCCTTTTCTGCCGGTCAACCATCTCCGCGGATTCCAGTTTTGCCCAAAACTCCTTTTTTGCCCATCATAGGGGAATAATATTACGGGCATTCCCGAATTTTTCTTTTTCTGCCCATGATAGGGCAACTGCCATTTCCCCGAAGTTCCTATTTGCCCAAAATTCCTTTTCTGCCCCTGTCAGGCAAATGTATTAGTGGCGGTCTGCCATTTCCCCAAATTCCTTTTTTTCCCCATGCAGGACTCTGTGATTATCTATTTTGGTTTACTTGTTGAGATTTTCTCTCGACTTCTAAATCGATCACCAAAATATCCCGTGTTGGATCCAGATTTATGGATAACATGATCTCTCTCGAGATTTAAATCAATGTGAAAAGGGACTCGGTGGCCTTTTGAAAGCTTCATTCTACAAAACCATCACTGAAGAGTGATAGCAGGGTAGAAGCCCTTGACACTTTGTCAAGGGCTTGACAAAACTTTAAAGGGTGACAAGAACCTTCAAGCCCAGCACTTTGACAAAGTTTTGCCAAACGTTTTGTAAACCGAAGAGGGACTCGGTGTACTTTTGAAAGCTTCGTTTTAAAACCGTCATCTGAAGG
>JAGVVM010007583.1:0-11665 GCA_019149425.1 Psidium friedrichsthalianum
CATGCTTTGTTTAGAGATTACCAATATTTTTTTTAAATCTATTGTAATTGCGCCAATTTAGTCATAAACTATTTTTTTTTAGGCTATTGAGTCCTATATCTTTTGTATTTGTTCCTAATTTGATCTATCGGAGACCAGTTTTGACCGGAAATTGCTGACATGTTGTGGTCAGGCGGTGACCGGTGGATAATTATAAATAATATTTTGATGTTATTTTTAAATCTATTTATTTATTTTGTTTGTTTTTCTTTTCTTTCTCTTTTGTCTTTCCTTTTTTCCTCTTCCTTCCTCTATAGCCAGTCTCAACCTCAATGCAAGGCCAAAGGGAGGGGATGGGGACGTTGAGCATTGCTAAGGGGCGGGCAAGGTTGGGCCCCTTGCCCATTTGCTGTGGTGCCGCTTCGCTAGAGGCCGCTGCGAGTCGACCTTGCGGACCTCTACTATCGTTTGGAGGAATAAGGAAGGGGAAAAAACAACAAAAAGTCAAGAAAAAAGAAAAAGAAATAAAAACTTTGAAATTATTAAAAATTTATTTAAATTATCCATTTTAGCGTTAGCCGTAGGCGACATCAGCGTTAGCCGTGCGACTCAGCAATTTCCAGACAAAATTATTTGATAAACTGAATTGATTACAAATTCAAAATATTTAGACTCAGTTAGAAAAACAGAAACATAATTTAGAATTGTAATTAACAACGAATTGAATAGATTTAAGATTTTTTTGGTAAATTTTCTCAACTCTGCTCACATTCACCAACAATTGAAGTTTGGTCAGAGTTGAGACACCGATAATAGACATCGTGGTTGGGGGGGAGAAGTCTAGCAATGTGCTGTGCTCACTAAACGATGTCCGAACACCGCCCGGCGCTTCTACTTACTATATAAACTCCGACGGTGAGCTTTCTACCATACAAAACCTCAGTAATCATGAGGCGGATCTAAAGACGTACAAATATCCCTCTTAGATCGATGCGCATGGACACACACTTGTCCCAGTCTCTTCCTCTCAAACACGAAATACAAAAGCATTGATTTTTCTTGTCGTGTAACAGTAATTGAAAGCAACTGTAAAAGCAATAGATTTCGAAAATTTGTCCTGCATCCTTGGCTCTGATGAAGCTGGCTAAGGAGACCGAAGCATCAATTTCTCCAGCTTGGCTCTGATTAAGGTGCTATTTATCAGAAGTTCTTACGTCTTTAGTTTCCATGAGCAAGTGTAATCTGGCATTCATGGAAATTCATCTGCAGAAAAAGATTATAGAAACAAGTGTAATTGGTATTCCGACATCGATGAAAGGTATCTTAAGCATGAGAATCAAGTGAATATGATTCTCGAAGATTCGGTATGCTAGATATTAAAATATATTCTCAGGAAGCATCAACCCACGCATAGTAAATTGGTGTCCTCCAGAAAGTGTACTATAAAGTTTTAAAACACAATTGCATCGATACCAAGTCATGTTAAACACTTCCGAATAGGAGTCCAACTAATCAATTGTGGTTGGAAATCAGTGATGCGGACACCTGATCATCATACAGGCATAGTTAGTACTGAATGAAATTTTAAATAATACTTCAATATTTTTGAATTTTTTTTTGAAAATATTTCTTTTTCTCCTCATTTCTTTTTTTTGTTAAATTGGTGTTTCTATGTTTTTTTTTCCGACTCTTTTACTTTGGGCTGGCATGTCGGAGTGACCCGTGTTTCTAGTCGACTTGACAATTCTGATATGGAAATATGTCGCCCTACATGAATAGTATGAATACTTGTGAAAATATAGCTTATGTTAGTATTTTGCAGAAATAAATAATTTACCACCTCCTATTTTTACCTTTTTTTTTTCCTCTCTTTGTTTCCTATTTATGCTACTTTGTTTCTTTATTATTTATTATTCTAAGTCTCCCACAGGAAACATTCTGGAGATAAGATTCCATTAATCTCCACCGCCAACCCCACACACAACTTTCACAATCTGAAACCGGCCAACTTATATGAGGAATAAAATCTGAGTTAAAAACAGATATTAACTCGAAAATCAACGCGTTTTCGAGAGAACAAGAGTATCACCTGTTTATATCCGGAACTCCACAAAGAAGCAGGTCAGTAGCGCCTCTTCTATTTGTGTTCCATCAGATGGCCTTCCATCCTTGCGACTCTCTCTCTCCGAGCTCTCCTCTTCCTCAATCTCCGTTGCTGATGCTTCCGCTGGACAAAGGGGTGGAGGGCCCTGTCTGTCGCTTCTTTAGCCTCAAGGACAGGACCGCCCTTGCCCTCCGCAGCTTCCCGGCGACCTTTTCTGACAGCCGCTGCGTCGGGTCCTCGCACGGTTGGGCTCGTGCTCTTGGACAAGGACACGGAGCCTTATCTCCTTGACCACTTCGCGGCGGCAGCCGGGTCCTCCATCTCCCTCCCATCGAGACGTTCCCCTGCGTGCTCCCGGTGCTTCGGAGTCACGACCACAACAGTTGCGGTTCGGCCTCCTCTTACGAGACGATCCATCGGCTGTGTTGCCGTGGCACGACCCATCTTCCTCTCCTGCCGCTGCGCGACTATATCTTTTTCAAGGCCGTGTTATCAGCAAACCCTAATGACGATGCTAACGGCAGGAGTTGCTGGGTAGTCGTGATCTTTGGCATCGAGTCGAAGCTTGCGTTTTGCAGGGTGCAAACGACTTCGCGGAGTTGGCGTGTGGGCGGAGCTACCTGGTAACAACGGTCCTTATAGCGATGTCATCTTCACCGGGAGCACGCTCTTTGCCCTCTGCGACAATGGATTCGTCGAAGCGTGGCACTTCAATAGGGATCACCCCATGAAAATCATGGAGATCAGTCCTCCTTCCCGCGAAAATCAGCCGAGGCTGCACATGCTCTCAGGAGTGTGTCTTTTACGAGCATATACTTAGTCGAGGCGGCGGGTGAGATTTTGCTTCTCGTGAGGTTCACAGGGTATTTCGTGAACAAGCACGGTGTCCCGGTGGAAGAAGATGACCTCCTAACAGAGGAGGCGTACACCCTGTGGCCTGTCCCTATAGAACCCTATATTTCCATGTTTACGTACTGGACATGAGCAGCGAGGAGTGGGTGGGGTTGGACTCGATCGGAAACAGGGCTGTGTTTGTGGGCGGGAGCCACTCGAGATCGGTGTCGGCCCGGGACTTCCCAGAGCTCGTGGCAAACTCAGTGTACTTCACCGACGATAACTGGGATCCGGAGGAGGCAGGACGACTTGGTGGGCACGACATGGGGTGTACAGCTTGCAAAGCGGGAAGGTGAAGGAGATTTGTGAACTGGCTCCGACAAGATCGAGTCTCCTCCGTTTTGGATTTTCCCATCTGATTATCGTTCCAAGTGAGGATGACACAAACATTGTTCATGTGTCACAAAGCTTTTGTTTGGGTTTGTCAGTGAGAATTTCTCTGCATATGAGAGTGATTGGACGGTGAGATGTTGTCTATTGTCGACTACATGTCCCATTGATATTTGACGGTGGAGGAGTTGCAGATATCAAGTCCTGGTCTCTTTACAATGTTAGCATTATACTTTATTTTATTTTTTTAAACTTTCTAACTATTATGATATGCTCAAAATCCAGTCCAACCATTTCTCGATTGGATCGTTCTATTTTGCTCAACCCCATGTAGAACTAGTAATCACTTTCAAAAATAATAAATGATTATTTACCAAGCTAGTTTCCTTAATCTTGGGACATCAATTGTTTCGCATTATTCTCTTTATTTTTCATTGGTTTCTCATATTAGATGATCCGGCAGCTTCTATCAAACTTCTTTATACAAATCACGTCGTGCATTAAATCCTCTCTCTCTCTCTCAACAAACCCCTGAGCACCCATAGGCCCCTGCAGTAACAGTGTGAAAGCACGGTCAAAAGGTTTGTGCGAGTCCCGAACCAGCTATCAAAAGGTCGACCGTTGCACATGCGAGCTCAGGCATGGACGTCATAGTCGTAACGTTTTGTTTTTTGTACCTTGGGATTGGGAAATGCATAATCTGACTCCAACAGGGTTAAATATAATTAACTACTGAAATGGAGACAATTATTCAATCCCAAAAAGAAATTTTGCATTTCATGGTAATTATGACCCGAAATTTATGTATATGCAATGCCTTTTTATTTTTGGCCCGACTATTTAGGTAATGGTAAGCGTTGGCATTAGTTGATTCAACAGGAAAAGTACCAAAAGTTTTAAATAATTATACTTGTACCAACTCAATCTTAAATATTCCAATTGGACGAATTAAATTATAAATGTTTTTTGTGTCAATTTTGATCGAAAATTACTCATATGAACTCTGAGTGTCATTCGTGGCACGATTAGCACCGACGTGAACAACTTTTATGTCTAACTTTTTGAATTTTTACAATTTGTTTCTTTTATCTTCTTTTCTTCCCAATTTTGGCTAGCGAGGGTGGGCCCACAAACGACCTTAACAAGGGACTTCACAACCTGCTCGCAATCAGCGAGGACGTGATCAGAAAGAAAATAAAAAACAAAAAAAATTATAAAAAGATGGTTAGCGTTGATATGAATTTGTTTATGGCTTTTTTTTTCTATACTTCTTTCCATTTTTCCTGACAAGGGTCGTTCTCCTCGCCCAAGCCCTTGCTATATTTAGGCGAGAATTGCAGCCTCACTCGGAGCTAGCAAATTTGTGATGGCACAGGGTGAGGGCATTCATGCCTTCGCTTGTGGCCACGGTAGCCTCATACAAGGCCATTGCGGTCTAGCCAGTTGTGAGCGAGGGCACGAATACCCTAGCCTAGGTCTTTCGCGGCCCCAGTATGCGACCTTCGCAAACCAAAATGAAAAAGAAAAAAAGAAAAAACTAAAAAAATTATTAAAAAAGTCCACGTTAGTGCCGGTCGTGTCATGTTGGACGACCATGTCCACATTAGTGATTTCAAAACCAAAATTATTCAGAATGACTTAGTTGGCACAAATACAAAAAGTTTAGAATTAAATTAGTGTAATTGAAAAGTTTAGGATTGAATTAGCACCATTTGCACTAAAATTTCTAAAACTTGTTACGAAAATGCAATTGAATCTTAAAAATTACAAAAAGTGCAATCAAATTTTAAAACTTGTCAAATTGGTGTAATCAAGTCATTCCGTTAACTTTATCCATTTAGACTAACGAAAAATATCCACTTTATATATATATATATATATATATTTATCTATCCTACGTAATGATGACACGGTAAAATATGAATAATTAAGGCTAAAACGACATCGTTTGGCATAAATCTTTTTTTAATCAAAAACCTTAATTACATAAAATAGAAAAAAAAGAAAAAAGGTATCTTTAAAAAAACGCAAAAAAGGGGGGAAAAAAACAGAGGCATGGGCAAGGGCGATAGGCCCATGCCGCCGCCGCCCCTAGAACTTTGGAGAGAGAGAGCATGGGAGCGATTCTTTCTTCATTTTTCGGGGAAACAAAAATGCATCAGAAACTTACACAAGATCAGTTCATTTTATCCATAAAGCGTCAATGGACAAAGCCAATTGGATGTTTCATCTACTAATTGATTACTCATATTTTGATCTTGTCTTTTGATTTTAGGTCACTAGTATTGATTTGAGGTCATCCGAATTCCTTCTAGAGCAATTTGATTTTATCCGAAAGAATGAGGAGCCATTCAATGCACAACGATTTCGTTGTAATTACAAAGCCAACATTTCGAGTGTTTTTCATTCTTGAAATTTTTTTAGATCTTTCTAGCGACATTAATAATTTCCTTTTAGTTAGTTTAATATTTTTCTAGTTGTGATTAGTTATATTTTGATATTTCAAATTTTTCTTAATATATTCAAGAAATTTTTTTGGTCGAAATGTTCAAGAAATTTCACATACTGTAATTTGCGATAGTTTCTCTTTTAGATTGGTCCTTCTTGGGCCTTATTAAATCCTCTAATCTTAAATTAAGTCTAGAAAAGTAAAAAAAGGAAACAATGGAAAGTCGTAAAAAGCTTAAACCGACAAAGCAGTGTGCAAGTTTCCTCCATTAAAGAAACTCATCTGCCAAGTTAGGCCCCTAAAAATGGGAAAACTAAAAGAGAAAGGTTTGCGCATGAGAGAACCTAAATTGATGTAAAAGGACACGGATTCATTACCTTGTAGCAGACGCGAATTTATGAGAAGATGATGTCGCACGATTTCTGGAATTGTCATTGTCGGATAATTTACATGTATAGAATTAATTCAGGACATTGGGTGGTTGGGACAACATGTTGATGATGTCCACAAATGGAACCGAGTCTCTTTCATTAGGTGGAGAAAAAAAGAAGAGGAAAAGAGAATCGATGTCTAACAAACGCATTTTACACATCCTTGGCTCCCTTGGTTTGATAGGGTCCTTACAACTATCATCAGTCTTTCACTTCATTCTCCAGTTTCTATTAGTGGCATTAGGGCTTTCCTTGAATTTGTGCAACTTAGGATAAGGCAGCATCTGCATTTATCTATAAAAAATCTACATTTATCTAATAGTTGATATGAACTAACGATTTTGTCAACTTCAAAATATCATATGAGATTTTCCCAACAGCCTTTACACTCATTTAGAATAATAGATTTGAAGGGACATCGTTATGCTGCTCCTATGGATTGTCAAGAATGTGGTCATAATGTCGAACTTAAATTTTCGTAGTCTATAATAGTTGTTACACTGCCTGTTTGAATAATCGGAAAAAAAAAAAAGTGTTCCTAGACCATCGTATTGTTGAACTTGGAGCTCAAGTAGTAGAACATGCCGTTATGCTCACGAAATTCGCATATAAATATTGCATGTCATTGAAGTATCGAAATGACTTTTTGTAAATCGGGTAGGCTGTTACAATGCTGATGTGTTCGAATAGCGCTAGGATGCCTGCTATTGTTTTTGAGGATACAAACCATGTAATTCAGAGGTAATATATGATGGTAGATATATTTGAGTGCTGCATATAATACACCCTTTTGCCAGTGAGCCAACCCATTCTTGATGTACCGACGGGTTGCATCTCTGTTTTCTGATAAGTCCATGCTACTTCATAACAGCTGCAGCATGATTACATTTTTGGGCAGTTATCCGGTTGGAAGGGAATGATGCTGCCCAGCTCTCTGCAGCTTAGCTTATAAAGCGACCCTGCGAGTATTCTGTAGCTTAGCTTTGTTGATTTGGCTAGAGCGGGAAGAGTCCAGAAATCGGGCTCGTCCACGCAGTCGACTTAAGGAGGCTCAATGCATCAACTCTCGTGCACGTTATCAGTGATGTATCTTCTCGTGGTCAGCACATACTATATAGGAAACATTAGTTGACAATGTTAATACATACAACCTACTCTTACAAGAAATGACAATCTGATAAATAATTATTTTATGGATTAGCAATCATCGAATGAGAGCGAAAAAGCACATAATAATTATAAGGACTTGCATCAAAGAATTTAAGTCTCGTGCAAATTTGACTCGCCCATTACCCGAGTGAGTCACTCATTAGCATTGTCTAGCTCATGATTTCTATATGGTATGTGCTGACCTCGAGAAGATACAGCACTGATAATGTCCACAAGAGTTGATGCATGAGCCTCCTTAAGTCGATTGCGTGTGAGAGCCTGACTTCTTCACTCTTTCTGATCCAGCCAGATTAGCAAAGCTAAGCTGCAGAAGATTCGCAGCGTCACTGTAATCTGCTTTCGCTGTAATCGTTATCAAAACCCAAATTAGATCAAAGAGACAAGAATAAACTCCCAAGTTTTGACATTCATGTACCCGCACAACCATCTCTGGGGTTGGAGTTGGTTGGAGTGGTGGATAGCAGCCAGGCCATGGAAAACTCGAACCTCTGTAGAGCACAATGATCAAGGTTCTGCGAGAAGCACAGCGAGCCAAGGCAGGTCCCTTGGAGAAATGTGCCGAGCTGATTCCTGACACAACCTCGACAATGACAGCAAGCCTTCCCCCCGTTCCACAGGCCGAGCTGAGCCCCGTCTCGTAGTTCTCCGTGTACTCCTCCAAAGCCCCATCGTCATCATCAATCACCAGCAAAAAGAGACCTGCCAGCACAAAGGGCAGTGGTTGGGGCGGTGCTGCTGGGGATGACAGACTCGAGAAGCATGTTCAGCATGCAGTTCGAGTAGTACAGGAGGCACAGCATTGCCGGTCCGTCAGTGAGGGATGACGAAAGCCTTGCCAGTACTCCATCGGTCCTACGTCACATGGCCCCCACGCAGTCTGCAAAGGCTAAATCCCGGTTGCCGATCCCGTTAGGGCTAGACAAGGGCGGTACTCCAGATAAGGGAAGCGTCTGTCGTTCCCTTCTAGCCCTGCTGGTCCATGGAGGCATTCAGCACTATTCCACTGAAGATGCCAAGAGGAGTGAATATAACCAGGTCATGTTTCAAGTGTTCGTTTTTGCAACTTTGTGCAACCGGGGCTTCTCATTAACCACTCCTGTTGAACAGCTAGTTTATTGTGTCCTGAGATTGGTGGTGGCGTGATATTTGTAGGCATTAAGAAATGATGTGTGCGCTTGTAGTTTGCTGTGGATGGCTTTTCTGATCCAATGTTCCTTTTAATTGTTTCTTAATGGATTCTCTTATTCAGTTTTGGGAAATCAGCACAATTTCATTTCATAATTCAATAACAAACAGTGACCAATAGAACTAAGAGAAGCCCCCGTTAAGCAAGCCTGTTTTCCGTCTTCATTGAGAGCGGCAGCGACGCGATTCTTTCGAATGAGGTTGATGCATTGGCAGCAACACGATTCTTAATGGATTCTCTATCTAAATATATCGCTTCAAAGAACAATGTGTATTGGCTGTGGGAGAGATATCAAGGGCAGAGGCTTCATGGAATGATTATCTGCGTTGCCTTGAAGAGTCCCTTTCTTGGTCATCCTCCTCATATTCAATGCTGTGGAATCTCATGGGGCACTAACTGGAGTTTGAATAAATTCTGATGATTACCATTTTAGAATCAATTCATCCTGACCCTGCAAGCAAAGGTAAGCTCAGTTATTACTGTGAATTTTTTTTTTGGGTAAGGGGTTATTACTGTGACTGTTTATTTTTGGGTTAGGTAAGAATTGA
Source organism: Psidium friedrichsthalianum (assembly GCA_019149425.1). Lineage (NCBI taxonomy): Eukaryota > Viridiplantae > Streptophyta > Magnoliopsida > Myrtales > Myrtaceae > Psidium > Psidium friedrichsthalianum. The sequence continues at coordinate 9,092 of JAGVVM010007583.1, forward strand.
ATAAACTAATCAAAGCGCGGATACAAAGAGAGGGTCGAAACACAAACCTCGTACCCAAATAAACACATGCGGGTGTTACCAAGTGTGGAAAGGTGTAGCGACACAGCAAAAACTAGCAAACCGCCCCAAAAACCAGCAAACCGCCCCAAAAACCAAAGGGACAGAACACGAGAAACAGACCCCAAGAGTGGAGCCAGCGAAGGAAAAACCAACCGCCCATAAAACTTACTGTGATTGTTCGTCTCTGGCAAAACGAAATGTTCGGTCCTCAAGAGCGGGACGAATTTCGCGAGAGAACGACTCATGATGCAATCCCTGTACCAACTTTCAGGAAGCATTCCCGTTATTTGTCGCTCCTTACCATCAGAAGGAACCGTCTCTCCCTCTCTCTGAACTCATGTCTGTGCCTATGCGGCAGGAAACAATTTGTATTCCTCCAAAACAAAGTTTGGGTTGATTCTCAGTAGATCAGAGAGAGTATGATCTTATGTCATTTTCGTTCTTGGCCCTTTTAAGGATTCGAACAAGGTGGTGTAGTATAGTGAGTTTAAGACCACATGCTTAGTTCTGACATTTCTCAGACAAGGCGTCTAGTACATAGGCAGGGCATTCCGTCGCTGCATATATACCGAATTTTGATGATAAATTAAGTCGCATAATCAGTCTTACACAAAGGAGGAGTTTTACTTCACCACCATGAGGCCCAACTTTCCGCTCAGGCGTCGGATGCACTAACAATTTGACCTCTTCTCGAATCTGAGAACTAGATTTGAGCGTTTCTTGAAACTGAACTCTATTGACATTAGGTGTAAGCAGCATATCACATTCGCAATCATCTCCAATCCTTATAGGACCTCTGGCTATCAGATCTGCACTCGCTCTAATGTCGCACCAAATCATTTCGTTCACCTACACGAGCTTCCATTTGACCATTCACTACAACTGGTTCTGTGCACGGCTTAGCATCGGTCATCTGCCTCACACGCGACCTCAATGGAAGAAGGACCCATCATTTTCCACGTCTTGCACAAATAAGCTCTAACCGACCTAAATGCATCAATCACTCGGAGATAGAGGTGAGGCATGAGTCTGCATAAAATTCCTCTTGCTGTCGAAGGAGTGACAAAACTTGTGCATGCAATTTCACCTTATTGAAAGTGATGGTTAGCAACTGTCATAGGCTGATTTATTTAGCGTGGATGATGGAATAAGCAATGCGCATGAAAATAGTAATGATAACGATGATGGTAGTTATGGTGAGGTATTTGAAGTAGAGAAAGTTTTAGAAAATTTATTATGGAGATCCTACAGATAAAGGAGACGGAGTAATGTACTTCAAGGTTTCATGGAATGGTTATGATCGTGATGAAGACCTTAGGAGCCAATTGATGGCTTATCCAACTGTTAGGAAGCCTAAAGGAATTCATAATAGAAGGTCACAAATAGAAGATTTTGCCTTTGCCAAGAGTTGTAAATGTGATCTGTGGTGGACCGCCTTTGCGACCTAAAATAGAAAAAACATTAGGCTGACGGATTATATGTTAAATTAAGTAACCTAATTCGGACTTTCCCAAGTCCTCACTAAATGCAACTTAGGTTCAATTCATGAAAAATTAATTCAATTTGGAGCCACCACTAATCTTTCTTGATAGGTCCATTAGAAACCTAAATAAATTAATGGGAGAGATTAATTATTATATTTCTACAAAATAAGAGAAAATGAGTCCGAAGACTTGATTATATTAATTTGAAAAAATTAATGTCCCTTCGGTACCGAATTTCACAAAAAATCCACTTGATGATAAATGAAGATGACTATTTTTTGGATTTTTCTTTTTTTAAAAGATGCAATGCAGCTAAACTATATGATATGAACAATATGCATGACTAATGACATGGCAAAGTATGATCTAAACTACATGATATGAATGACTTTTATTTATTTATTTTTCGGATTTAAGAAAGATTATGGTGAAAACAAGCTCTAAAATGTGATAACATCCAATTTTAATTAAGAAAATGATTTCCCAAAGTCTTAACTCATATTAAATGTTATTTATGACATAAACGAGGTTCTTGACATGTTTGACCATAAAAATTTACATGAAATAAATTAAAGCAAAGTATGAACAAAATAAACAAAAATGCCCATAATATATACCTTCTGATTTGAATTTTCTGATAAATTCACTTATTCCAAAAGATCTGGGCTGGAGAAAAATTTATCCGCTACATCCTTGGAGATTTGAGCCAACATGTGGACAATTTTATAGAACAATATCATCCATTGTTACGAAATGGCCGAAACATGAAATTCTATATTAAATTGCCATCCAATTCCACAAGACCGTGGTTAAGGCATGCAATTTATTTTTTTTTCAAAGGGTCTAGGCACAAGGGGAGCATATATTATGGCCATGTTTATTTTAGATGTGCAAAATTATAACAATCAAGCAATCAAACAAAACATGAAAAAATAAAAGCAAAGGTAAGCAATTTAATTTAATCTTCAAAAAATAGAAGGGGTGGCGAAATTGTGAAGAGGGGCTTTACCTTTGGCTCGAAATTGTCAAG
>JAGVVM010007584.1:0-5000 GCA_019149425.1 Psidium friedrichsthalianum
AAGAGAGAGATCCACCAGGGCAAAAATACTATAGATGTAAGATATAGAAGAGGAAGAAATGCTTTCTTTTTTGCCATTTTTTCTTTTCATCTTTGAATTGTTAATGAACCCACCTCATTTGTTGAATCTATGTGATCTACTATTTCTATTAACCCTAAGTTCTATTACAAGGCATCGGACCTAGGAATCGATTCCCTGTTTTTTATTTGTGATTCAGTAGTTATTCCTTGAATTTCGAAAGAATACAGAAATAAAATACCCGTTTCGAATGACGAAATAAGAAAAAATCTTGTTTCCACAGATACCTCAATTGAATTGATCAAATTCGAAGCCCTTTTCGATGAATGCTTAAAAGAACCAATTCAAGCAAGTAATGAATACTATATTATTCGGATTTTAAGCCAAAAGAACTCCTTTTATCCTTTCTATCAAAAAAGAAAATCTTTCGAAAAAAAAATGGCCGGCTACCCGCAGTTATAGTCCAGGAAAAAAGGAGAGAGATTTATGAAGAATATTTTGATCTAACGATCACAAATTCAAAACCTAATGATCCAAAATGAGTGGCAAAACAAGACAGAAAAGTTATCCTTATAAGAGATCCAAACAATCCTTTGCCTTTGATCATTAAGAAACACAAAAGAGAAAAAAAAGAAAGTTCGATTGACAAAAGAAAGGAGAGAGAATTTACAAGATATGATCTATTTGTATCTAACCTATCAATTCATATTGAAAATAAAAAGAGAAATCCTTTATTCCGAAATGTTTTGATATACGAGGAGATGAATCTATTATTTTATTTCGATTTGCTACTTTTACTTGTTTTTTACTGAATTGAGTTGAGTGGATTTCCATACGCATAAATTCTTTTTTATGCGGACAAAAAAAAGTTTCGTTTTATGGATGTTCCATATATGTCTACTTTGGCTCCAATGAACGTTCTGAAAAAGCTTTATTAAGCTATGCTGAAGAAAGAAAGAGAATTCTTGAATTTTTTCCCTGCCGGAATTTCTTCTTCAGCTCAAGTTTATTTCAAAATACTTCAATCGGTACGCGCAAGAAATAGGCCAATTCGGCGGCTTTTTGCTCAATTTCACGCGGAGTCAAATTCTCATCAGTACGTGTCAAGGGAACGGCCCCCTGTCCTTTTATTTCCATATAAAGGACACGACGAGCATAAATACCCTCTTTAACTTCTATTCGGATGGACTGAATATCTTTCATACGAAATCGTAGAAAGATGCGACGATTTTTTCCAGGAAATCCCCAACGAAAAATACACACTATTCCTTCTTTTCTATCGAATCGATCATAGCCACTACCTACATTCCACGAAATTGTGCACCACAAATAAGAACTAATAAAGAGACCTGCGATACCGTAGAAAGACATCACGATCCCTTGTGGAAAAAAAAGAATTTGTTGAGACGGAACTAAAGATATCCAATTCTTACCGAAATAACTGGAAGATCCAACTAATACGAATCCTAGTGAACCTAAAAAAAGGATAAAGGCCCAGCAGAAATTACTTATTTTTCGAGACCCCACTATAAGTTCTATCCATATATGTTCTGATCGCCAACTCATACTAGATCCAGTTGCATTTTATTGGAATTGAGAAAATAGTCCAAATGAATTTGACTTTCCTTTTTTTGTTTCCGAAGGAACTCTCATCAACTAGCGTCATTCGGATGTAACCCTTTAGGAGTAATTGATCTAATTGGTTAGATCAAATTGGTTAGGTCTAAAATAAGAATATCCTTTTTATATGATCTCCTATAGATATCCACATATAGATACATTGACTTTACATTTCATACATCCACCTCGATTCCGATCTATTTGAAAATTGCTATAATTTATTTACCCATATATTTACGCATACATAAGAGCTATGTTCGGAGGAAACCGCCATATTCTACTAAATAGATATCTGTGTTATCTATATCTAAGTCTTGAAAAAAAATAGATAAGATTCGCACCTATCGAATCTAAAAAATCTTGTTTTTTTGAACATGAAAAGATAAAGAAGCCATTGCAATTGCCGGAAATACTAGGCCCACTAAAGGCACAAAGAGAGAAGGTAAGTTGTTAAGAGTTGTCATAGAATGGGTACCTCAATTTAATATTTGTACCTGTTATTGTTAGAAAGATATCTTAGAATAATTATAATTCGTATATAATTATATTGAGTATATATATTAAATAATAAGTGCAACGAATGGATAATTAAATAAATGAGACTTATTCTTCTTTATCTTTCTACATGAAATATACATATGATAATCTATTCTTGTCTTAAAATTCGAATTGAATTCGAATCTTTTTTTTCTTTAATAAATAAAGAAATAAAGAGTTTCTTACAAATTCCCGAAGGATTCGTTAGAATTCAATCCAACAACAGGATTCTTAGTCAAAATAGAGATTCTCAGAAGATATAGTCGAAAGAAAAGATACTCTATATCTATATTTTCTATATTTGAATTATATATACCATACATACGAAGCAAGAAGGAAAGATGACCTTCGGTTTCTTTTATTTGCCTTGACCAATTTGAATTTCGAAGAAGGAACCATTTTTTTTATATTGTTGATAGGGGTCTCCTAATTAATAATCAGTAATATCGGTTAAAAAAAGAATTATCCACACGATTCTTTATACAATTTCGAATTCAATATTCTTGATTATGTCACCAAAGAAAAAAGAAATTCTTCCTTAGAATTTTTACTTTGATTCCGGTAAAATGCCTAATTGTTCGCTACAAATACAAAAATGTAACTAAATAAAATAAAAATAATTTTACTTTAGGCTCCACTTAACTTAATAAGTGAATTTTAATTCAAAGGAAAAAAAGCGTGAAGCTTAAATAACTCACTCAGAATACCCTTTAAAGGATTACGTGGTACGATTAGATCGAATAAGCCCTTATGGAATAAATATTCAGCCGCTTGTGAACCTTCAGGTACTATCTTATTCAATGTTTGTTCAATTACTCTTTTACCTGCGAATGCAATGTAAGCATTAGGTTCGGCAATAATGATATCCCCCAACATCCCAAAACTAGCCGTTACCCCACCAGTAGTAGGGGATGTAAGGATTGATACATAGAATAACTTTTTATGGGATTGATAATCATATAAAGCGGCAGATATTTTAGCCATTTGCATCAAGCTCAAGCTTCCTTCTTGCATACGTGCTCCTCCGGAAGCACACACTAGAATCAGAGGTAAAAATTTATTGGTAGCGTACTCGATCAAACGGGTGATTTTCTCGCCTACTACGGATCCCATACTACCCCCCATAAACTGAAAATCCATAACTCCAATTGCTATGGGAATACCGTTTAGTCGACCTGTGCCTGTTTGAACAGCATCGGTTAATCCTGTCTTTCTTTGATAAGAATCAATACGATCTTTATAGGGTTCCTCCTCCGAATGAAATTCAATAGGATCTAGAGAAACCATGTCTTCATCCATAGGATCCCAAGTACCTGGATCAATCGAAAGTTCGATTCGATCTGAACTACTCATTTTCAAATGATATCCACATTGGTCACAAATATTCATTTTGGACTTCAAAAGTTTCTTATAATTTAATCCATAACAATTTTCGCATTGAACCCACAAATGCCTATATTTATGAGTCAAATCGAAATCAGTAGAATTTTCTTTTCGAGTGAAATCAATACCATTCCTGCTAGTTCTTATACTGGAGCTCCCCCTTTCATTACTATTTCTACTTTCACCATAAATGTAACTATAAATGTAACTGTCACTGGAATTGTCACTACTACTTAAAATGGAACTCTCAATACAGATTTGAGAAACAAGATAAGAGTTAATGCAACTAGTAATGTGATTATTCCAACTGTATTTAGTATCATACATGGAACGATCACAGGGCGGATCGTCATTCTTAGATCCATTCTTCAGATAAGCATAAGTCCGATAACTAAAAAAAGAACTTTCTTGTTCACTCAGTAAAGAAGGATCATTGTCAATCTCAAAAATTTGATTAGTAATATCAAAATATATGGAATATATATTCCTATTACTATCTCTAACTAAAAAGGTGTCATCAGAGATAAAATTACAAACGTCCCTGACACCCACTAAATGATTAGCATTACTGTAACTAGAACTTTCACTCCAACTATGAATCTTTTTATCCGTATCGTTTATAACCGGATCTTCACTTACACTGGTTTTTTCAATAGGATCACCAAACCTATCAATTGATTTACTTAGCCCACACCTGTATTCTAATTTTCCTTTATACAACATCGAATTGAACCACCATTTTTCCATAGAACTTTCTTGCCCCTATTTACATGAAAATACAATAGATGAATAGTCATTCGATGAAAAAGAATTGGAATATTTCATTTTATATCGGAATAAACATAGAGATCCAATCACTGGATCATTAACTAATAAAATAAGGAATGAGTAAAGGATTTTCTTTTGTTTTGTGAGAACCCGGAGTATTACTTCGCTATAACTATATATATGATGGAACTCTTTTTTATTATAGAATATTCGAAATATTTTTTTTGAATTCGAAATTGAAATAGCGAGTTCCCTCATCTTGTGTCAAATTCGCATCGAAAAATAAAGAAATATTTGTTCTCTTTTATCAAAAACTTTTTTCGTAAAATCTCGTCTATTCCAACACGGAACGAAAAGGACAATATACAGGATGGGTAGAAGAGGTTGTGATACTTGACTCCATTCATGATCCGAAACTAAGGGATTAAAAGAATACACCAATCCTAAAGACCCATAAGATTAATTGTGGATCCAACACAACAAACAAGAACAAACAATAGAAGCATTTCAATTGTTTATTTAGTTATGTTTTTTTTATCTTGTATATCTAGATAAATATATCTAGATATGAGATAGATAGACTAAATAGAATCTTTGTATTCGGCTCAATCCTTTTAGTAAAAGATTGGGCCGAGTTTAATTGCAATTCAATTAATTATCCAAAGTATCCATTG
>JAGVVM010007584.1:7500-16218 GCA_019149425.1 Psidium friedrichsthalianum
TAAGTGTTCCAGTCGGCGGAGCGACTCTAGGCCGAATTTTCAACGTGCTTGGAGAGCCTGTTGATGATTTAGGACCTGTAGATACTCGTACAACATCTCCTATTCATAGATCTTCGCCCGCCTTTATACAGTTAGATACAAAATTATCTATTTTTGAAACAGGAATTAAAGTAGTAGATCTTTTAGCCCCTTATCGGCGTGGAGGAAAAATAGGACTATTCGGGGGGGCTGGAGTGGGTAAAACAGTACTCATTATGGAATTGATCAACAACATTGCTAAAGCTCATGGGGGGGTATCCGTATTTGGAGGAGTAGGTGAACGTACTCGTGAAGGAAATGATCTTTACATGGAAATGAAAGAATCTGGAGTAATTAATGAACAAAATATTGCAGAATCTAAAGTGGCTCTAGTCTACGGTCAGATGAATGAACCCCCGGAGCTCGTATGAGAGTTGGTTTGACTGCCCTAACTATGGCGGAATATTTCCGAGATGTTAATGAACAAGACGTACTTCTATTTATCGACAATATCTTCCGTTTCGTCCAAGCAGGATCTGAAGTATCCGCCTTATTGGGTAGAATGCCTTCTGCTGTGGGTTATCAACCCACCCTTAGTACCGAAATGGGTACTTTACAAGAAAGAATTACTTCTACCAAAGAGGGATCCTAAGATCCTGCTTGGACGAAACGGAAGATATTGTCGATAAATAGAAGTACGTCTTGTTCATTAACATCTCGGATATTCCGCCATAGTTAGGGCAGTCAACCAACTCTCATACGAGCTCCGGGGGCATTCATCTGACCGTAGACTAGAGCCACTTTAGATTCTGCAATATTTTGTTCATTAATTACTCCAGATTCTTTCATTTCCATGTAAAGATCATTTCCTTCACGAGTACGTTCACCTACTCCTCCAATACGGATACCCCCCCATGAGCTTTAGCAATGTTGTTGATCAATTCCATAATGAGTACTGTTTTACCCACTCCAGCCCCCCCGAATAGTCCTATTTTTCCTCCACGCCGATAAGGGGCTAAAAGATCTACTACTTTAATTCCTGTTTCAAAAATAGATAATTTTGTATCTAACTGTATAAAGGCGGGCGAAGATCTATGAATAGGAGATGTTGTACGAGTATCTACAGGTCCTAAATCATCAACAGGCTCTCCAAGCACGTTGAAAATTCGGCCTAGAGTCGCTCCGCCGACTGGAACACTTAGAGGAGCTCCTGTGTCAATCACTTCCATTCCTCTCATTAGACCATCTGTAGCACTCATAGCTACAGCTCTAACTCGATTATTTCCTAATAATTGCTGTACCTCACAAGTCACATTAATTTCTTGACCGATAGTATCTCGACCTTTAACTACCAGAGCGTTATAAATATTAGGCATCTTGCCCGGGGGAAAGGCTACATCTAGTACCGGACCAATGATTTGAGCGATACGTCCCAGGTTTTTTTTTTCAAGTGTGGAAACTCCAGGACTCGAAGTAGTAGGATTGATTCTCATAATAATAAAAGTGAAATATATTGAAATTTTTTTGCGAAAATTGTCGAATCCAAAAAAAATGTTCGATAGCAAGTTGATCGGTTAATTCAATAAGAAACGGTAATTAGCACTCGATTTCATTGGTACCATCCAACCGAATCCAATCCTATTTTGTTTATTACTTATTCCATTTCAATGAGTGAATTCTCAAGTTCAACCAACCTATTTTCTCAATATCAAGTGGATGAATAAAAATCTTGAGCTTGAGAAAGTCCTTAATTTGATTTGTCTATCATTATAAACAATAACTTCCATATTCTCGATGGAATTCGAACTTGAACTCTATTTACAATTCATTATTTTTATCTCATTGGTCCTTATTTTTTCTTTTTTCAGCAGAGCCTTCTATGCCTAGTCTATTCTTTTTTTTATACCCTTTCTTTTTTTTTCATGGATACAAATTCCTCATATTTTCACATCTAGGATTTACATATACAACATATATCACTGTCAAGAGTCAATTTCTTATTATTTCAATAGGATATTTGGATTCAAAAAAAAGTAAGGGATCCAAAATTTCAAAAACAAGAATTGGGTTGCGCCATACATAGGAAAGAGTATACAATAATGATGTATTTGGCGAATCAAATACCATGGTATAATAAAGAACCATTATGATTAGTTGATAATATTCGTTGATGATTTTGTGAAAGCTTTCATTAACTCCGAATTTCTGTCGAGTAGACCTTGTTGTTGTGAGAATTCTTAATTCATGAGTTGTAGGGAGGGACTTATGTCACCACAAACAGAGACTAAAGCAAGTGTTGGATTCAAAGCTGGTGTTAAAGATTATAAACTGACTTATTATACTCCTGAGTATGAAACCAAAGATACTGATATCTTGGCAGCATTCCGAGTAACTCCTCAACCTGGAGTTCCTCCTGAGGAAGCAGGGGCTGCGGTAGCTGCTGAATCTTCTACTGGTACATGGACAACTGTGTGGACCGATGGGCTTACCAGCCTTGATCGTTATAAAGGAAGATGCTACGGCATCGAGCCTGTTGCTGGAGAAGAAAATCAATATATATGTTATGTAGCTTACCCTTTAGACCTTTTTGAAGAAGGTTCTGTTACTAATATGTTTACTTCCATTGTGGGTAATGTATTTGGGTTCAAAGCCCTGCGCGCTCTACGTCTGGAGGATCTGCGAATCCCTACTTCCTATACGAAAACTTTCCAAGGCCCGCCTCATGGCATCCAAGTTGAGAGAGATAAATTGAACAAGTATGGGCGTCCCCTATTGGGATGTACTATTAAACCTAAATTGGGGTTATCCGCTAAGAACTACGGTAGAGCAGTTTATGAATGTCTTCGTGGTGGACTTGATTTTACGAAAGATGATGAGAACGTGAACTCACAACCATTTATGCGTTGGAGAGACCGTTTCTTATTTTGTGCCGAAGCACTTTTTAAATCACAGGCTGAAACAGGTGAAATCAAAGGGCATTACTTGAATGCTACTGCAGGTACATGCGAAGAAATGATGAAAAGGGCTGTATTTGCCAGAGAATTGGGAGTTCCTATCGTAATGCATGACTACTTAACAGGGGGATTCACTGCAAATACTACCTTGGCTCATTATTGCCGAGATAATGGTCTACTTCTTCACATCCATCGTGCAATGCATGCAGTTATTGATAGACAGAAAAATCATGGTATGCACTTTCGGGTACTAGCTAAAGCCTTACGTATGTCTGGTGGAGATCATATTCACGCTGGTACTGTCGTAGGTAAACTTGAAGGAGAAAGAGACATTACTTTGGGCTTTGTTGATTTACTACGTGATGATTTTATTCCAAAAGATCGAAGCCGCGGTATTTATTTCACTCAAGATTGGGTCTCTCTACCAGGTGTTCTGCCCGTAGCTTCTGGGGGTATTCACGTTTGGCATATGCCTGCTCTGACCGAGATCTTTGGAGATGATGCTGTACTACAATTCGGCGGGGGAACTTTAGGACACCCTTGGGGAAATGCACCGGGTGCCGTAGCGAATCGAGTAGCTCTGGAAGCATGCGTACAAGCTCGTAATGAGGGACGTGATCTTGCTCGTGAGGGTAATGAAATTATCCGTGAGGCTAGCAAATGGAGTCCTGAACTAGCTGCTGCTTGTGAAGTATGGAAGGAGATCAAATTTGAATTCGAAGCAATGGATACTATTTGAATTCGAAGCAATGGATACTTTGGATAATTAATTGAATTGCAATTAAACTCGGCCCAATCTTTTACTAAAAGGATTGAGCCGAATACAAAGATTCTATTTAGTCTATCTATCTCATATCTAGATATATTTATCTAGATATACAAGATAAAAAAAACATAACTAAATAAACAATTGAAATGCTTCTATTGTTTGTTCTTGTTTGTTGTGTTGGATCCACAATTAATCTTATGGGTCTTTAGGATTGGTGTATTCTTTTAATCCCTTAGTTTCGGATCATGAATGGAGTCAAGTATCACAACCTCTTCTACCCATCCTGTATATTGTCCTTTTCGTTCCGTGTTGGAATAGACGAGATTTTACGAAAAAAGTTTTTGATAAAAGAGAACAAATATTTCTTTATTTTTCGATGCGAATTTGACACAAGATGAGGGAACTCGCTATTTCAATTTCGAATTCAAAAAAAATATTTCGAATATTCTATAATAAAAAAGAGTTCCATCATATATATAGTTATAGCGAAGTAATACTCCGGGTTCTCACAAAACAAAAGAAAATCCTTTACTCATTCCTTATTTTATTAGTTAATGATCCAGTGATTGGATCTCTATGTTTATTCCGATATAAAATGAAATATTCCAATTCTTTTTCATCGAATGACTATTCATCTATTGTATTTTCATGTAAATAGGGGCAAGAAAGTTCTATGGAAAAATGGTGGTTCAATTCGATGTTGTATAAAGGAAAATTAGAATACAGGTGTGGGCTAAGTAAATCAATTGATAGGTTTGGTGATCCTATTGAAAAAACCAGTGTAAGTGAAGATCCGGTTATAAACGATACGGATAAAAAGATTCATAGTTGGAGTGAAAGTTCTAGTTACAGTAATGCTAATCATTTAGTGGGTGTCAGGGACGTTTGTAATTTTATCTCTGATGACACCTTTTTAGTTAGAGATAGTAATAGGAATATATATTCCATATATTTTGATATTACTAATCAAATTTTTGAGATTGACAATGATCCTTCTTTACTGAGTGAACAAGAAAGTTCTTTTTTTAGTTATCGGACTTATGCTTATCTGAAGAATGGATCTAAGAATGACGATCCGCCCTGTGATCGTTCCATGTATGATACTAAATACAGTTGGAATAATCACATTACTAGTTGCATTAACTCTTATCTTGTTTCTCAAATCTGTATTGAGAGTTCCATTTTAAGTAGTAGTGACAATTCCAGTGACAGTTACATTTATAGTTACATTTATGGTGAAAGTAGAAATAGTAATGAAAGGGGGAGCTCCAGTATAAGAACTAGCAGGAATGGTATTGATTTCACTCGAAAAGAAAATTCTACTGATTTCGATTTGACTCATAAATATAGGCATTTGTGGGTTCAATGCGAAAATTGTTATGGATTAAATTATAAGAAACTTTTGAAGTCCAAAATGAATATTTGTGACCAATGTGGATATCATTTGAAAATGAGTAGTTCAGATCGAATCGAACTTTCGATTGATCCAGGTACTTGGGATCCTATGGATGAAGACATGGTTTCTCTAGATCCTATTGAATTTCATTCGGAGGAGGAACCCTATAAAGATCGTATTGATTCTTATCAAAGAAAGACAGGATTAACCGATGCTGTTCAAACAGGCACAGGTCGACTAAACGGTATTCCCATAGCAATTGGAGTTATGGATTTTCAGTTTATGGGGGGTAGTATGGGATCCGTAGTAGGCGAGAAAATCACCCGTTTGATCGAGTACGCTACCAATAAATTTTTACCTCTGATTCTAGTGTGTGCTTCCGGAGGAGCACGTATGCAAGAAGGAAGCTTGAGCTTGATGCAAATGGCTAAAATATCTGCCGCTTTATATGATTATCAATCCCATAAAAAGTTATTCTATGTATCAATCCTTACATCCCCTACTACTGGTGGGGTAACGGCTAGTTTTGGGATGTTGGGGGATATCATTATTGCCGAACCTAATGCTTACATTGCATTCGCAGGTAAAAGAGTAATTGAACAAACATTGAATAAGATAGTACCTGAAGGTTCACAAGCGGCTGAATATTTATTCCATAAGGGCTTATTCGATCTAATCGTACCACGTAATCCTTTAAAGGGTATTCTGAGTGAGTTATTTAAGCTTCACGCTTTTTTTCCTTTGAATTAAAATTCACTTATTAAGTTAAGTGGAGCCTAAAGTAAAATTATTTTTATTTTATTTAGTTACATTTTTGTATTTGTAGCGAACAATTAGGCATTTTACCGGAATCAAAGTAAAAATTCTAAGGAAGAATTTCTTTTTTCTTTGGTGACATAATCAAGAATATTGAATTCGAAATTGTATAAAGAATCGTGTGGATAATTCTTTTTTTAACCGATATTACTGATTATTAATTAGGAGACCCCTATCAACAATATAAAAAAAATGGTTCCTTCTTCGAAATTCAAATTGGTCAAGGCAAATAAAAGAAACCGAAGGTCATCTTTCCTTCTTGCTTCGTATGTATGGTATATATAATTCAAATATAGAAAATATAGATATAGAGTATCTTTTCTTTCGACTATATCTTCTGAGAATCTCTATTTTGACTAAGAATCCTGTTGTTGGATTGAATTCTAACGAATCCTTCGGGAATTTGTAAGAAACTCTTTATTTCTTTATTTATTAAAGAAAAAAAAGATTCGAATTCAATTCGAATTTTAAGACAAGAATAGATTATCATATGTATATTTCATGTAGAAAGATAAAGAAGAATAAGTCTCATTTATTTAATTATCCATTCGTTGCACTTATTATTTAATATATATACTCAATATAATTATATACGAATTATAATTATTCTAAGATATCTTTCTAACAATAACAGGTACAAATATTAAATTGAGGTACCCATTCTATGACAACTCTTAACAACTTACCTTCTCTCTTTGTGCCTTTAGTGGGCCTAGTATTTCCGGCAATTGCAATGGCTTCTTTATCTTTTCATGTTCAAAAAAACAAGATTTTTTAGATTCGATAGGTGCGAATCTTATCTATTTTTTTTCAAGACTTAGATATAGATAACACAGATATCTATTTAGTAGAATATGGCGGTTTCCTCCGAACATAGCTCTTATGTATGCGTAAATATATGGGTAAATAAATTATAGCAATTTTCAAATAGATCGGAATCGAGGTGGATGTATGAAATGTAAAGTCAATGTATCTATATGTGGATATCTATAGGAGATCATATAAAAAGGATATTCTTATTTTAGACCTAACCAATTTGATCTAACCAATTAGATCAATTACTCCTAAAGGGTTACATCCGAATGACGCTAGTTGATGAGAGTTCCTTCGGAAACAAAAAAAGGAAAGTCAAATTCATTTGGACTATTTTCTCAATTCCAATAAAATGCAACTGGATCTAGTATGAGTTGGCGATCAGAACATATATGGATAGAACTTATAGTGGGGTCTCGAAAAATAAGTAATTTCTGCTGGGCCTTTATCCTTTTTTTAGGTTCACTAGGATTCGTATTAGTTGGATCTTCCAGTTATTTCGGTAAGAATTGGATATCTTTAGTTCCGTCTCAACAAATTCTTTTTTTCCACAAGGGATCGTGATGTCTTTCTACGGTATCGCAGGTCTCTTTATTAGTTCTTATTTGTGGTGCACAATTTCGTGGAATGTAGGTAGTGGCTATGATCGATTCGATAGAAAAGAAGGAATAGTGTGTATTTTTCGTTGGGGATTTCCTGGAAAAAATCGTCGCATCTTTCTACGATTTCGTATGAAAGATATTCAGTCCATCCGAATAGAAGTTAAAGAGGGTATTTATGCTCGTCGTGTCCTTTATATGGAAATAAAAGGACAGGGGGCCGTTCCCTTGACACGTACTGATGAGAATTTGACTCCGCGTGAAATTGAGCAAAAAGCCGCCGAATTGGCCTATTTCTTGCGCGTACCGATTGAAGTATTTTGAAATAAACTTGAGCTGAAGAAGAAATTCCGGCAGGGAAAAAATTCAAGAATTCTCTTTCTTTCTTCAGCATAGCTTAATAAAGCTTTTTCAGAACGTTCATTGGAGCCAAAGTAGACATATATGGAACATCCATAAAACGAAACTTTTTTTTGTCCGCATAAAAAAGAATTTATGCGTATGGAAATCCACTCAACTCAATTCAGTAAAAAACAAGTAAAAGTAGCAAATCGAAATAAAATAATAGATTCATCTCCTCGTATATCAAAACATTTCGGAATAAAGGATTTCTCTTTTTATTTTCAATATGAATTGATAGGTTAGATACAAATAGATCATATCTTGTAAATTCTCTCTCCTTTCTTTTGTCAATCGAACTTTCTTTTTTTCTCTTTTGTGTTTCTTAATGATCAAAGGCAAAGGATTGTTTGGATCTCTTATAAGGATAACTTTTCTGTCTTGTTTTGCCACTCATTTTGGATCATTAGGTTTGAATTTGTGATCGTTAGATCAAAATATTCTTCATAAATCTCTCTCCTTTTTTCCTGGACTATAACTGCGGGTAGCCGGCCATTTTTTTTTCGAAAGATTTTCTTTTTTGATAGAAAGGATAAAAGGAGTTCTTTTGGCTTAAAATCCGAATAATATAGTATTCATTACTTGCTTGAATTGGTTCTTTTAAGCATTCATCGAAAAGGGCTTCGAATTTGATCAATTCAATTGAGGTATCTGTGGAAACAAGATTTTTTCTTATTTCGTCATTCGAAACGGGTATTTTATTTCTGTATTCTTTCGAAATTCAAGGAATAACTACTGAATCACAAATAAAAAACAGGGAATCGATTCCTAGGTCCGATGCCTTGTAATAGAACTTAGGGTTAATAGAAATAGTAGATCACATAGATTCAACAAATGAGGTGGGTTCATTAACAATTCAAAGATGAAAAGAAAAAATGGCAAAAAAGAAAGCATTTCTTCCTCTTCTATATCTTACATCTATAGTATTTTTGCCCTGGTGGATCTCTCTCTCAA
>JAGVVM010007586.1:0-17132 GCA_019149425.1 Psidium friedrichsthalianum
TGGATTGCCTTTTAGGATCTGCTCATATGGGGGGGGGGGGGGGGGGGTCTCATACTAGGGTGGAAATAGTTGCCTGGATTGCCTTTTAGGATCTTGCTCACTCAATAGGGTGGAGTGCGAGATTGTCTCGAAAGCCTCCTAGGACCATATCAAATCGTGTCAAGGAGAAATTTAAAATTGAGGTCGACCTTAGTGTGGTCGGGTCAGATGTGATTAGAGTACATACCATTGGAGTCGCCACCAATCATTTTTTGGAGAGTATGATTGGAAACCCTATCAAGCAATTAGGAGAGATTGTTTGATTCTGTGAAAATTAGAGAAATGGATTTAGGGACATAGTTACGTCGACTTTTTGGTCAACACCCTTTTGGTACCTAAGTTGAATGATTTCTTAATTTATAGAATTCATGTAGATGCGTTTGGGATAAGGTAAGTTCTAAAGTCTAAAGGGTTCATACATATGGGAAAAACTATCTCATCAGAGATAATCAATAATTGAAAGTACGCAGATCAAGGAATCAAAATGTGTGGATAAATCACATCAAATTAGCACTTAAATGGCCACAGAGTGAGCCTAGTAGAGCTACAAGGGTTAGAGAATGTATCAATTAGGTTCAGGAGTGATATGGAAAAATTTGGGTCAAATTGATCAAATGGGCAAAATGGTCATTTTCTAAGGTTTGGGAACTCAAAATTGTTGTATAAACTGATCCAAGAGATCTTCCCAATTCAAAATCCAATCTAAATCCACTGAATGATACCAATGTAAGGTTGGCCTATCAGACTACGTTCAAAATTGCTAATAAGGACCGATCATCTTCATGGTATCCTAATACGAAATATGATCCAAAGGGTAACTAATACCCCTAAAATTTTGAGGGAATATTATCAATCAATCAGCTCGGTAGGGTGCCCTATCCCCTCCTCGAACGATGAGCTCCTTCAATTCTGATACCATATTGGCCAAGTTTTTAGACTGTCCCTCCAAGTCGACTAACTTACGGTTTTTCCATTCAATAATCCTCCTAAACTCTAACATCTGGTAATTTTCTTCTGTATGTGGCATATGAATATTGGCTGCTATCCTCGATAACTTCCATACCATCGAGACCAAATGGTCTATGCTCCTCTCTACGGCGATGAGCCATTCATGGGTTTTAGGATTCCCCTCTTCCTTCACAAAGCTACTGTGATTGGGAACATCTTCATCAATTGCATAGACCCATTCATCCTCATTAATCGGATTGTTCATGCTATCCCAACAGTCTAGGATAATGTCTTCAGTTTTGATAAAGAAACTTGAAAGAACCAAGTAAAGTACTCCATAATTGTAACCTCCGCTATCTTGACCCAAGGTGTCCACAATATCACCTCTCTCAAGGGCCTCTTATAGAAGCTTCTTATCAGTCTCATGTGCCTTTATCCATCGAACTTCCTCATCCTCTAGTTCTTCATTGGACTCCTTTGCGATATGATCGCTGCTTAGTTTATACTCAAGAGGGATCCTACGTGAGTCCCCATTATCATTTTCTAGCCTAAACTCATTAGAGGACAACTCAATTGTCAAATGGCTATTGTCCACCATGGAACCATTGACCTGGTTGAAAATTTCTAAAGTGACCAATTTCGCCAAAATAGCATATCTTCTCTTCTTTGAGGCTTCCCTTTTAGCAGGGTATGCAGAAGCTAACTCCAATACCTCATGTAGCTTTACCAGGTCTACCATGAACTCCAACTTATCCAAATCGCTTTCGTCCCATATAGCATTCACCTCTTTATGCTATGGTAGAGGGTTTACTGTACATTTGATTTTGTCTTGTCGAATTCTAATACCCTCCCATCTATCAGTGTCTACACTTTATACTTAAGTGTGAGACAATTGTCCATGTTGTGCCCTTTCTCACCCATGTGGTAGGCACACGACTGGGTCTCATCAAACCTAGGGAACTTGAGTAGATTTGACCTTGGAGGCTCCTTGGTGACTAGGCGCCCATCTAGTAGCATTAGTAACAACTTTGATAGAGGATGAGGTAATGGTGTAAAGTCCGGTGGAGTCATCTTCTTGGTTTCAAACTTCTTTGGGGCTGACCATGATGTGCTACCCTAAGCGAGGGTGGATTCTAAAATTTTTCTCGATCTTGGTGGGTTTGGTCTGAAGGCAACATCACCTAAATTATCTTGCTCCTTTCTAGTCGGCTCCGATATGCGCTTCTCTATTAAGGCCCACTCATGGCGTTCAACAACCATGATAAGTTGTGCAAAAGTTTGGCATTCCGAGGTGTTCAACTTCTCGAAATACTCATGGGTAGCGTCTTTAAGAACAAATCCATTAGCTCATCCTCTAGGATCGTTGGCTTAACTTGAGTAGCCATCACTCACTATCAATGGGGCAAAGGAATGCATTGTCTTATTTTTCCCTTTCAGGGTCCTTAATAAATCCTCTCTAATTAGTGTTGTAGCTGTGTTGAATTTGTATTGTTGTAGGAATTCCTTGGGTAAATCTTCCCAGCCATAAAAGTCTTCCATGTCTAGCTCAATAAACCAGGCCAAAGCAGTGCCAACTAAGTTTTTCTGGAATGTGTTTATTAATAGTGGGTTGTAATTGAAGTAAAGCGTCATCTTGCGCAAGTAATACTTTAGGTGCGCTCAGGAACAACCTATTCCGTTGTACTTCCGGACAAATTCTGATTCTTTGTAGCTAGTTAGGACTTCTATTTTTGTGAACGGAAAAATCTTGTCAAAACGCGCCAATTCATAGCCTTGGCTACTCAGATACTCTTTAATCTTTGCTACTCTCCTTGCGCCCTCCTCAGTTTTGGCCGTGGGTTTGTCTTTCTTCTCCCTTTCCAGATTAGTTACAACTGGTGGAGTCTTGGGGAGCGCCTCTTTTTGGGCTCTACATTAACTATCTGATTGGCCTTCGAATCAGTAGACGGGCTCGAGTGCGTAGTTTGATTAGTTTCAGGTGCAGTAGGGTATTTCTCCTGCGTAGTGATCATTATCACCTTCATCTCTATAACCATGGTAGCCACCATGTTCATTTATGTTTCAAGGCTGACCACCCTTGGAGCTAATTCTTTAGGCTCCATTCTTAACTACTTAGGCTTACTGCGAGTCCTCGTGACTGAAAATTATCACCTATTTTCCAAACAGTAAGTTAGGAGCAAAGTAATAGAGAATTCAAAATTTTAAGACCCCATCAATATCATGTTCACATAGGGTTAATGTAAAGACAAGCTTGATCATGAGCCTTAACCTTATGCAAACAGGTCTTTCTCTTCATTAGTCGTGAATGAGCATGCAATTAAGAATGGGTATAACTCGTGATAATTGTTTCTTGTCAAATCAATAAAAACATGATAAATATGCATATATGAAAATGATATGAGTTTATTACAACTGAAGTCTCTCAAAGATGTTTAAAATGATACATCTACATATTAAAACTAGATGGGGAATATTATCCATGCAATTCAAAGACGTTTAGGGGCTAAGGCATCCTTAGTATCTGTCAATCTTTCCGAGCCCCACGTGTAAGGGTCTTCATCTTCTTCAGAAGGTAGCATTCCCATATCCTCTGGTATATATGGCTCCAATCTGGCCAGATGCAGGATGATGTAGTTAGGTACGTACAGCTCCACTATAAACTGTCAATACTACTTGAATAGCTTGATGTATTCCTTGAATGCACGATGAGTATTCATCTCTTTATCTAGATGATCTGGCCATTCCACGTCCTGTAAGGGAGAATTCTTCAAGGCATGAACTATGAGCTCAATCTTGGCTTGATAGAACATCTTGGTCTCCTTGGTGAGCTCGCCTTGTGATAATTCAAAGGCGAAAATTTCGAGACATACTGCTGGTGGGACCTCCTATAGCATGCTAAACTGCCCTACCACCTTAATCAGATAGTATGTGATTCCACCTGTGCAACCCAATAGCAAAATAGGATTTCCATCTATCCTAGTAATGCGAGCCTCCAATAAATTTAGCCAGGTTAAGCGCCATCGCAACTATTTTGACTTTAAGTCTTCAAGTAGTTATTCCTTGAAAGATAGCTTTTCGATAGAAGATTGACATTTTAAGAAGGATCCAAGTGGATGGATGTGTTGGCTGATCTCATAATATCCACTAGGGAGATTGAAAGTTTTGATGTGTGAGATGAACCATATAAACAAAAGGCCATTGGAAGCTTGAAAGGTGCCCCTTTGGTGAATTGAGAATGGCTTAAAGAGAGTAAGGTTCCAGCTAAGATCATGTGAAAATAGTTCCAGCAGTGGCATGCTTGTTAGGCAATATGGACCATGTAAGGATCAAATGTGGTTCTAGAAGTAGGGAATAGAATGAATGCAAAGAAGGCTAAAATGAATACTCTAGATGACCCATAACCAGTGTCAATTGGAAGGGATGAATAGTTATTATAGAGAAAGGAAAGAGTGAACCTACCAGAATTGGATTTGAGGATCTTCTCAATCTTAGAGGTTTTGAGATGAAGGAATTTGGATAAGGCTTGGGTGAAATCCTTTCCCAATAGTGGTTGCACAATGTGCTCATTGAAGTCTATTCCAATGATGGCGGTATACTTCTCTAGGGTAGGTGTGATCTCTAATCCTCCATCACCCCATCTTTCTTTTCATATGTGGGTAGTGAAGGCTTGTTTAGTAGACAACGAGCTCCGGTTGTTTCCCTCTCTTATAGGAGGGTAGGAATTCCTAGAAAGGATATAAGGTCATTTTGTCCCCTATCGGTCCTATCACCACACCGCAAAAAGGGAGCTTGTCACGCCCCGAACCCGGCGGACGCGCAACATCCCTATTGCATATCGAAACCTCGTCGCCTGACCAACCTTGGCGACGGCCTAGGACACATCGCAGCCAATCAACATCTAACAGAACGCTACAGCGGAAATGCTCAACCCCATACATACAATCATGCGGGATAGATAGATAGGAGAACACAACTAATATAACATAACCATTGCATACATATAACCAGGTCGGGTCAAGGTTCAATACAATCGAAGGAAGGGACTAACATCAAGCCCCAAAATACATAATAATAGGTCTCGATACAAAAAAAAAAAGGGAGGGTCAGCCAGACAGCTCGCCTTCTCGATATCTGCCTCGCTCGGTATCTGCATCGTCCGCTGCCTCCATATACTACCCTCCTTCATCCACCCTCTTCAACCCAGACATCATTAACAGTCCTCTTATACAACACACCATCTACTGGACCATACTGCCATCGTCCGCTAAGTACTCGGTCTTGTTGATCTGCGACTCCATGGGTATCCCAAAAACAATTCGTGGTCCACTCATACTCAAGGTCGGGGGTCTGAAAGGGTGATCAGCCCAAAGTGTGAGTTTTATAAACTCAATAAGCAAGATTCTAAACTCAAATTAAAGGAACAACACATACAGAGTAATCCCTAATGGCAACTCAACAATTCACAGGCAATATACTCAATCATAGGATAGTGATTACGTGTTTCATGTCAGACTGCAATCGTCCCACAACTATCACACTTTCATGACACATAAAGGTAGCATATTTAACCCGTCACACACATATCACGAATTTAATCCATATAGATGCGGTATGCTCATATGATTCTTTCGGGGGTCCCTAGTGGCTCAATGGGTACTGTTGGACTGAACCCACCCCGGTGGCTCTCTGGGCACTTCCGGATCTGACCAGCGTCTCGCACGGCTTTGAGCCTGTGCCTCGGACTCGTGTCTCATTACACCAAGTCGGCACCCTTGTCACTCCAGGCGCCCCGTACCGAGAACGTAACACACAGCATAACGCACGACCCACGCTCTCAATAGCGGACTCATCAGCGTCTCCTTATCTCTCCACATTCCGGTGGCTCTCTGGGCACTGCCGGCCTACCTGCACGGTTCTACACACTTCGCCAAACACACAACCTCCAACCATCATGCAATGCATCACATGCCACACACAAGCATTTTAATAGTTATACAATACTCAAGCATATTAATTCCCATTTCATTCACATTTCTGACAGCTCCAACACACGATAAGGCAAGCACGCATTTTCGAAACTCATAAATTACCCATGCAAGTTAACTTTCACACACGCATCTCACCTCAGGAGCATACACCATACTTCACATAATCATGCAAAGCATTCCAACAATAATATTCATGCATTTCACCACAGAATACATGCTTTCGCGGCTCGATTTTAACTCTAAGTCATCTAGGTCTTTGGGCACGCTTCCCAATGTTCATGGCTAGACTTATAATCCTCGAAATGACCACTTTTTCCTCATGAACAGCCCCTAATCCACATGCCCAGCAAGCTTCCGAGTACAAAATTGTCATTTTAATCTTTGATTCTCATCCTAAGTCATCTAAACTTTCCGGCATACCACTCGGCGACCACGATTAGCTCTCGCACTCACGAAACGACCAATAGACCCTCAAGGACAGCGTATATCATGCACGGCTAGCAGCTTATTTCAAGTCATCGACACTCAAAAACTCAACTTTATAGTTTAACGTACACTCGAAAGCATAACTCTACCATATGCCACATTCTAAGTCGAGTTTAAGGCTCGCTTACCAAATGCTCTAGCTCGGGCACCCACAAGACTTGAACGATGTCGCGATGGTCCACGGAAACCTAATATATACACGAGAGAGTGAGAGAGAGCTCATAAATCAAAAGAGAGAGAGATGCCCAAGAGACACTCTCTCGGGTTTGGGGTTGACCGGGGCCAAAGATGGCTCTTTTAGCCATGGCGTGGACAAGAGAGGTTGTCAAGATATCGGGGATGAGGTCATGGTCAGTTGGGGGCCAATGGAGGTAGTCGGAGCATGGCGGGGCTCAATTGAAGGCGATAGAGAGGCTACCCATGGGAAAAATGGGATTAGAGTAGTCAGCTTCGGGAAGCTGTTCCGGCCATCTCTAGTGGCCGTTTGGTGCAAGTAAGGTGGCGTTGGAACAGGCTTGAAGAGAGGAAGAGAATAGCGTGGTTTCGTGGCAATCGGAACACTATAGAGGAAGATATGGCCTTCGGAAGGGAAGACAGGAAGTGTAGGGAGAACCCAGGAGAGAGATGGAGAGGGTTTAGGAGGAAGAGTTTCTTACCAAAACTTGAGGGAGTGAGAGCCTTCGATTGGTGACTCGAGGACGGTCATGGAGTGGTCGGTGAGGTGGAGCTTCGGCGGTGTGGTGGTCCGGCGACGCGGCAAAATGGTGGCCGAAGGATGAGGAGGTTGTCTTGAGATGTGAGGAGCAAGGGAGAGAGAGAGAGAGAGAGAGAGAGAGAGAGAGAGAGAGAGAGAGAGAGAGAGAGAGTGTGTGTGTGTGTGTGTGTGTGTGTGTGTGTGTGTGTGTGTGTGTGTGTGTGTGTGTGCCAAAAAGAGGGATTATTATCCCTTTGGCCAAAGAAGAAAGAAGATCAAAAATTGAAAAGTGGATGTGACTTGGTCTTGGAAAAGGATATGCATTAATGGGTGAGATGACAAAAAGCACTTGCCATTAATGGGAGTACTCATGGGATTTTGGACAAGATAAAAAGCAGATTTGATTTAACCAGATTTCTTGGAAAAGGTGAGATGTAACATTTACCTGACTAATGTAATTGATGTGACACATTTTCTCGGGAAACGTGCCATTTGGACCGAGTGAATCTCTATTTCTCGTGACACGCTTTATGAGGCCATTCTAGTCTAACTCTCTAATTTCTTAGGAAAGATTCTAATCTCACAGAAAATATTGTAATCGAGTTCCATGGAGTCCAAACCAAGCCAGGGGGATAACTACCATTACTAATATCAAAATTACTTTTTGAATCAAGGACTGAGTCTTCTGACTGCAGAATTATTAAACCATCTCCAAATCGCCTCTGTGACATTTCTGGAAATTCGATTGTCCAAATTCAAAATTCTTTTCGAGGCCACATTCAGACTTCAGTAAATGCTTGGACCAACGGGCGGCTGTTAGGCGATACGAGTATCTATCCTAGGTAGCCATTCCCCTTTGGTTAGTCATCTCGAGTTGATTAGGCTCGAGTGAGATTTATCTAAAGTGATTTAATGAAATACATCCATTCTTTTATTAAATACCGAAAATGGGTCAAAAATCCAGACTGTCACAGAGCTCATGTAAAACCTTTTCTTTTTGGGACTGTTTCCCTCTCAACGATGAAGCTTATCCCCTATCGTCTCACTGGCCAGGGTTTTTTGCTAAGTTCCTTAGAAAGAGTTGTCTCGCATCCCTAGGTATTCTCTACCTGCCCCCCTATGTCTCATTTTCAATTCAAACATGGGTTTGATTCACACTCCATGTTCTGAGAAATATTTACCATCCGAATCAAAAGTCAAAGTTTCTGAATCCCAGAACTTTGTCAAAGCCTAGATGAGAGTGGGCTAATAATCTACTCTAATGAGCTCTACTAGGTGTCCCAGACGTTTCTCGACACATACCTAGTTGTTCGGATTGAGACGGTTCCATCATGTCGAGAGTTCTTTATGCAAGACTAGAATGACCTTCATATCTAATTTTCCCATCTTTTTTTGAATATGTGGAGAAACGTGGTAAAATTAATTACCACGGGTTATAATGCAATATGAATGGAGATGTGATGCATATGTAATGAAAATGCACTAATTCAATTTCATATTTTCTTTGGTGCAATAAGGTTAAACTCTCTTATTTGACCAAAAGAGGTCAAATAGAGAGTTTTAAACCAAATTTCCTTAAAGGAATTATGCACTTGATTAGAATAACTCAAATAATTGGAGTGGAAGCCACTATCATACCCATCTACTAAAATCTCTAAAGGAGTCAAAATAGTGTAGATATAGCTTAAAAGATCCCTAATACATCAAATCTAAAGGGATGAGATAAAGAGGATTCTTACATGAGGAAATCCAAAATCTAAAGTTCAGAAATAAAGCCTAAGGTAAATGGGTGTGATAACACTAAGAATGCCCCAAATCAGATTAGAAATCATCTAGTCCAAGTCGGGCTCCTTCAAGCTAGCACATGTATCTGTCCATCTCAGAATCACTGGATGATATTGCCAGAAGGTCGTATCTGGATGAGGTGATTGGCTTCTTCAAGGTCACCTCCTTGTCTAAAGATGAGTGAACGGTGGAATTTATCTTGTTAATCTTTTGTCCATCTTTCCTTTGGAGGACCACTTGAACCTTTTGAATAATGACCCTTTAAGGACCACCCTCATGGTGTGTGACTTCTTGATCACGAGGGGACACCAAGCTCTTATCTTCGCTCTCTCAATGCGGGGATGCTTCCTGGCTTCCTAAATTTGGATCCATTTTTTGACTTGCAGTCTACCTCGAATCCACTCAAAATGGGCAAATTGGAATACTTCAAATGACTCTATATCGATGTCGTGGTGTTGAATGTTCTATTGCCCCATTGTGAACATCTCAGGAGCTACAGACTGATTTGGCGAAACCATCATTCCATGCTAAAAATGACTTTCAAACCAATTACTCAGATGATGATTATTTTTTTGAAATGATGCACAATATGCGTCGTATATACAATTTAAAATGAATGAGGAATGAATTACAAGTTCAAGATATGAAGACCTTACTAACTAGACCCCCTTTTTTATTTTTGGTTTTCAGTATATCAACCATCTATTTCACTTGGGCATGACACAAGTGGAGATTTAACTCTAAAAATCAGAAAGAGACAAGTTATGGATCTAAAAAGGCTTTCATTATCTAACTTGATGATTTTTATCCATAAGCACATTCAAACATCAAGTTGGAAGAATCATCAATTTAGATAGCGAGCGAGATCACATATAGTCAACCCAAGTGCAATCAAAAGCTGGAGCTTTGCATATTGATCCATATCTATAGTAAGCTAGGAAAGATGTTTGCCTTTTGGGATCTCGCCCGCTTGATAGGGTGGGGTGTGAGATCAAATTGAAGGTGCGGGCCCTCTCAAGTCCATACTAAATTGCATCACGGAGGAATTTAAAATCGAAGTCGACCTTAGTGTGGTCAGGTGACATGTGATCAGTGTATATGTCATCGGAATTGCCACTAATCATTTTTTGGAGAGTATGATTGAAAACTTTATCGAGCAATTGGGAGAGATCATTCAATTCTACAAAAACCAGAAAAACAGATTCGGGGACTTAGTTACAATGACCTTTTGGTTGACGTCATTTCGGTACCTAAGTTGAATGATTTTCTAATCTATAGACTTCATGTAGATGCTTTTGGGGTAAGGTAAATTCTAAAGTCTAAAGGGTTCATGTAGATGGGGAAAAACTATCCCATCACAAACAATCAATAATTAAAAGTACGCAGATCAAGGAATCAAAACATTTGGATAAATCGAATCAAATCAGCACTCAAATGGCTACTTAGTAAGTCTAGTAGAGTCCTATGGGCTCAGAGAATGTACCAATTAGATTCAAGGGTGATTTGAAAAAATTCGGTCAAATTGACCAGAGGGGTAAAATGGTCATTTTTCAAGATCTGGGAACTTGAAATTGTCAAAATAGGTCAAAACTAATTGAAAGTGGTCGTTTTCTATTTTCACAATTTTTGGAATTGTTTTTTGAATTTTCTGATTTTTCTAGAATTTTTTTAGAATTTTTATGATTTTTTACCTTTTTGGATTTTTCTATTATTTTTTCATTTTTATTTATTTTTCCTTTTCTTTATTGATTTTTTAGATCGAGTCAGGTTAGGACTGGACCTAAAATGACACCACATTAGGTATTTTTATTAATTTTTCTAATTTTTTTTATCATTTTCTAAGAATTGTTTATTAAATCATGTGATCCAGCGGCCCACAGAAAGCCATGTGGCTAGTCCACGATGTTCAGATGATGCAAAAAAATCCTTCAGTCGAGAGTCACTAATCGTCCAATACTAGTACAAAAATTGACGACCATGGTCAACCATTGACTAAATCTTATCTGTCCGATCAAAAATCCGTATTTTTATTTTCTAGAAATGTTTTATTAAAAGAAATAACTTTTTTGTTTCTAAAAAAACCAGATCGTGACAAGTGGCACTATCCCCACCATTCGATCTAGTTTTATTATTATTTTTATTCTAAAACTGTTATAACCATTCAAACCGATGTGGTATCCATGTCAGTCTTTGACTGGATCAATATGCTGACGTGGCATGTGACGTAGCGCACCACGTCAGCACCGTATCAGATTTTGATCGAGTCAACGTGCTGATTGGACTTCGTCTTCTTCCCCCATGCTAAGAAAAATGGATGATCGAGGTGATTTCGCCCCCGATCAACAGCGAAATGACTTCTAATTGAGATGAAACCATCGCCAATCGACTCATCTCATCAAAACATATAACATATCTAAGAATTAGGCCATTTTATTTACCATAATAAGAGCATTCCAACTTGCACAAAGCTAAGTTATGGCGGTCAAAACAATCAATAGAGCACATCACGACGATTAACTCATAGATAACTTTCAAAATAGGTTCAGAATACTCACCTACAAGTTTGGTTGACCTGGTTTTGGCTAACTTGAGCTAGGGAAAGTCGCTACAAGCTTGAGGAATTTCAAAGCTCGGCCATGTGGTTTTATGCAGAATCAACGTGAAAACAGAATAGGATTGTGCTTAGGGAAGTCCTAGAATGCAAGTGCACACACAAGCTTGCAAGGTAATTGACGAAATATTAAGATGCCATAGTTGCAAACCTTCAAGCTCGAAAATGGTGTTTACCTTTTTGGCAAATATTTGCTCGATTGGCTAGGTTCAATGGCTTCCTTGAAGTGTCAAGAAGCTCGGAGAAGTGATCCAAGATCTTGATTCCTCCTCATTCACTATAATGAAGCTTGTGAAGTCTCGGGACTCTCATCAATGGTGAACGAATAGAGAGCAATTGCAAAGCCTCTCTCTCCTCCTTTTCTTTCTCTCACTATTATGTTATATCTTTTAACTGAAAAATGAGCCCCCCCTTATTGAATAACCGCATGAGCCATATATCCTCAAGAATTTTCAATTCGGCAAGCGTGGGAGAAGCTGGGTTCAAGCTGGTATGACACGTGATTTCACATGTGAAAATGGTCATTCTAGTCTAGCAAACAGGGGTTACTTGACGTCTCCAATTGAGTCTCCTTTCACATGAGTTTGTCCAGCCAATTTGGAGTTCAAAATCCTAGTTTTTTCGGCCAAATGCGCATGAGTCTTCACCGGAGAAGGTGAGGTCCTATCAAGTCAGTGGGTCAGATCCTATCCGACCTAGTAGACCCAATTGTGTGAAAATTGGCCAAATGAGCCCTTAAAATTCAAAATTTAAGAAATTAAACCCCAAAAGTGGACTCTAGGGCATCAACTCTATCAAAAAATGAATTTTCCCCCAAAAATTCTAAGGTTTTACATTAAAAAAAAACCTCAATTTTCAAGTTTGACCTGAGGACCCATTTTCCAAAAAAAAAAACCATAGATGGCCCTTTTTTTTTTTGCAAAAACTAATGCCACCATTTGATTCAAAAGGCCAAAAAATGGGGGGTGGCATGCCTTGATTTTTTATTTAGTCCTCCTAAAAGTTTTAATTGCATTTTATGTCTTTTGAGGACTAATTTGCAAAATTAAAATTGCACATTTTGGCCTTTTTTTTTTTTTGCAAAATCTAATAATTCTGTGAGCTTTTGGACTAAAATGTAATTTTGAAAAATAGAGGGGAATATCACGACCCTGAAAATGTAAAAATGGAAAATTAAAAGGCTAAAATGAAATTTCTAAAATTTTTTGGGATTATTCTGAAAATAAGATTAACTAAGTAAAGCATAATTCTGAATTAATTTTTTCAAATTTTCTTCATCCAAAATAAAAATAATGACTATTTTTTTATTTTTGTTTCCTTAGATACTATTTTTTTGAATTTTCAAGTATTTTTTCTATTTTCTAAAATTATTTAAAAAGCAAAAAATATGAAATTTATTTTTTTTGTTCAAAGTTTTCCAAGCTTGGCCAAGGCTTCCAAAGTTGATTTTTCAATTTTTTTTCATTTTTGTTGATTTTCTATGAATCTTCTAAAATAAAATACAAAAAATATTGAAAATGTTAAAAATCATTTTTTGCTTAAAAATGGTTCCCTAGGTTTGGCCAAGGTTCTTAAAGTTGATTTTCTAATTTTATGAATTTTTATTGATTTTCTAAAATTTCATCTAAAAATAAAATTGACTAAAAATTAGTATCAAAACTAGAGAACAATTTTTGACCAAAAAATAATTTTTTGTACTTTCATTATTTTTTAAATATTTTTAAAAAATAAAAAAAATACTTGAAATTTTGAAAAAATAGCATTCGATGGCCAGAAAAATACAAAAAAAAAAAGCCAATGTTTTTCTCTTATTTTCCTTTTCATTTTGGCTAAAGAAAATTCAAAAAATTAATTCAAAATTATGGTTTACTTAGTTAATCATATTCTCGAATTAATTCCAAAAAATCCTAAAAATTTCATTTCAACCCTTTAATTTTCCCTTTTTTTTTTTACATTTTTGAGAATTGTGACATTCCGCTCCATTTTCCAAAAAATTACATTTTACTTCAAAAGTCCAAGAAATTATTAAATTTCACATGAAGGACCAGAATGCATAAGGAGAAATTACAAATTTGTCCCTATTGCGCCAAAAAAGCAATTAAACTTTTTCCAGCGACTGAATTGAAAATTTAAGCATTTCACTATTGACACTTGAGTTTTGGTTTGTCCCTTTTTAGAAAAAAATTTAGAAAATTCATAAAAGTTCATTAAATTTAAAATAAACTTTGGCTACCTTAACCAAGCATAGGGAACCATTTTTGACCAAAAAATGATTTTTCATATTTTTAGTATTTTTCAGCACATTATTTTCGAAAATTCATAAAAAAAATAAGAAAAAAAGAAAAATGAAAAATGAAATTTGGAAGCTTTGATCAAGCCTAGGAAGCAATTTTTGATCAAAAAATTATTTTTCATATTTTTCACTTTTTTAAAATATTTTCAGAAAATAGGAAAAAAATATTGAAAATTCACTAAAATAGCATTTGAGGGAAGAAAAATATGAAAAAAATAGTCAATATTTTTATTTTAATTTCTCTTTGGGAAAGAAAATTTGAAAAAATTAATTCATAATTATGGTTTACTTTGTTAATAATATTTTCGAATTAATCCCAAAAATTTTAGAAATATCATTCCAGCCCGCGATTTTTCCTTTTTTACATTTTCAGAGTCGTGACAGTCCCCTCTATTTTTCAAACTTACATTTAGCCCAAAAGTTAACAGAATTATCAGATTTTATGAAAATGGCCAGAATGCACATTTTAATTTTTGCAAATTAGTCCCTAAAACACATAAGATTCAATTAAAAATTTTCTATGGACTAAATAAAAAATCAAGGCACATCGCTCCCTAGTTTTTGGCCTTCCGAATCAAATGGTGGCATTATTTTTCACAAAAGCAGGCCATCTAGGATTTGGTTTTTTACAAAATGGATCCTTGGGTCAAACTTGAAAATTAAGGATTTTTATGTAAATCTTCAAAAATTTTGGGGCAAAAATTCATTTTTCAATAGAATGCATGCTCCTAAATTAGATTTTGACATTACTTTTGAATAATTTTATGAATTCGAGGTTTTTAGCCAAACTGGGTCAATCGGGTTGGGTTGATCCAAACCGATTAACTTGTTGACCCGGATTGACCGAGGAGAACTAGAACCAATTTTGGCTCTTGCCATTCTCCTCTCGCAAATCTTCTCTGGGAAATTTTCTACTAGTGGTAACCGAATCCACAAGTTGGATAAAAGGAGATAGTTCATTCAATTAGGGGGGATTTTTGGATTCTCAAAACGGAATAGGGAGAGGGAGAGAGTTTTGGAAAAGGATTCATCGCCACCATTGAAGTTTTTCTACTGAGAAGCTTCAAGAGCTTCGTCGGAGTTCTCAACGCGGAGCCAAGCCTCAAGACCAACATCTGAACTCCGTGGTGCCATGAGGAAGCTCCAAAACCTGATGAAACACCATTCCATCATTGAATCAGGTAATCGCCATTTTCGAGTTTTGAGCTCGATTTCCATGGCGACTTCTTAGTTCAACACTTTTTCTTTGAAGTTTTCGATTGAGTCGCATCTATGACAACCCCTAACCCTAGCCATATGCTTTTTTTTTTTTTTGCATTAAAATTGTGCGAGACCACACCTTTGAACTTCAAGAACCCTCGACTCTTCCAAGAGATTGCGAGTTCATTCCATGCTAAATCAAACCCTCTCGGTGGCTAGATAAGTTTCTTTAACACTTTCTCATGCTTGTTGATCAGTTCGTTACTAGGTTATTGTTGATTTGCAAGGATGGATATCGCTGCCGGAATTAGGTTTCAGTAAATGCGAGTTAGGCTATTATAGGTGGTTTCATGCATTAAATTTGGCATAGTTTAGCTTTAAGATGATTAGGAGTGATTAGGATTCAAGATTGGAGAGTTTCGTGCTTTTTTTTAATCTTGTTTTGGTCCTCCAGCGATAGTCTGGCATTTTTGGTCGGATTTTTTGGCGAGCCAGTCATCTTCTCTAGTGCGCCAGTTGATTGGTCAACATTTTGTTGATCAATGTCTAGGTAGCGCCATGTGATCACCACGTTAGCCAACCGTGTTAAAAAAAAGTTTTTTTAAAAAAAATATTACGATAAAAAAAGAAAAAGAGGTCAGTTGGGCGAGTTTAGTTGATCAGGTCGCGTGGGTCCATTGACCTCACATGACACGTGCCATTGTCTTGGTGAACCAAAACAAAAAAAAAAATTGATAAAAAAATATAGAGCTAATCAAATGGCAATTAGGGGAACACATGTCAACATCGTGGTTTTTCTGAAAATAAAAAATATTTTTTTGAAAATGAAAATCCTTTCTAGATCGAATGGTCATTTTTGTGCCATGTGTCATTACCGTGGCCTTAGAAAAAAAATGAGTAGAAAAATGAAATAAAAATCTAAAAAATTCAAAATTAAAAAATACCAAAACTTTGCTGTTTTGAGAACTAATTTTGGTTTAGGCCGAATCTTCGAGTTT
The DNA here is from genome assembly GCA_019149425.1 of Psidium friedrichsthalianum. Classification (NCBI taxonomy): domain Eukaryota; kingdom Viridiplantae; phylum Streptophyta; class Magnoliopsida; order Myrtales; family Myrtaceae; genus Psidium; species Psidium friedrichsthalianum. The sequence continues at coordinate 16,043 of JAGVVM010007586.1, forward strand.
TTCGACAGGGTCAACCTAACTGAATCTGGAAAATACAAAAAAAATTTGAAAAAATAAATAAAAATCAGAAATCAAAAAAGGAAAAATTCGTAAAAAATCATAAAAATTCCTAAAACATCAGAAAAATTTAGAAAAATTTCAAAAATTGTGAAAATAGGAAATGACCACATTCAAATTGATTGTACCTAATTTCAAAATTTTGATTCTCTAGCCTTGAACAATGACCGTTTTTCTTTTCCGATCAATTTGACTCAATTTTCCAATCACCCCTGACCTAATTGGTGGAGTTCTGCTGAGCATGCATGGCTCTACGAGGCTAACCATGTGACCTCTTGAGTGCTTGATTGATGTGATTGGTCTCTAACATTAATTGATTCATTTTACTACGCTCTTATTTTGGATTACTATAACTGATAGGACGAATAATCCTGCCTGTTGAATCCCTTTAGATTTTAAGACTTACCTTACCCAATAAAGTATCTCATTAATTCTATATAATAGAAAATCATTTAACTTAGGCACCGAAAAAGGCGTCTACAGACACAAGTTGCATCCTAAATCCTTGAATCCTTTCCTGATTTTCATCAGAAATCAAACCGATTTCTCCCAGTCTATCTAGAAGGGAAAGGAGGGAACTATGAACGAAAAAAAAAAAAGTAAGAGGTGGGAGTGGGAAAGGGAAGGGAAGGAGGAGGGAGAGGGAAGGAAGAGAGAGGAGGGGGAAGAAAGAAGAAGAGGGAAGAAGGGAGGGGAGGAGAGGGAAAGGGAGGAGGGGAGAGGGAGGAAGAGAGGAAGGGAGGGAGAGAGGGGAGAAGGGGAGGGGGAAGAGGGGGGGGGGGGAGAAGGGGGAGAGGAGGGAGAGAAGAAGGGAGGAGGGAAAGGAGAGGAGAGAGGGAAAAGAGGAAAAGAAAAGGAGGAGGGGGGGGAAGAAGGGACAGGGAGAGGGAGGAGAGAGGAGGGAGAGGGAGGAGAAAGACGAAAGAGGGAAGAGGGAGAGGAGAGGGGGGAGGAGAGGGGGGAAAGGGGGGAGAGGGGAATAGGAGGAGGGGGGGAGGGGAGGGGAGAAGAGAGAGAGAGAAGTGGAGAGGGG
>JAGVVM010007587.1:0-19250 GCA_019149425.1 Psidium friedrichsthalianum
CCTTAAACAGACTGTCCTCTCCCCAAAAAGCAATCGAACTTCTCCGCTAACTCTGGCAACCACACCATCGTGATCGTTCTCTCATCCAAGCTCAAATACTTCGACCAAACTAGCAGTGTCGCCGGCAGATTCCACCAAGAACTTCTCTTGTGCCCTCGTACTCCGCCGCAAATCGCTTGTGCAAATCCAAGTCACCCAAATCCACCCGACAACCAGTCCTCCATTGCAGTCGCAGCATAAAACTCCCCCTTAATCATATCACGTCGTCGTACGGCGACTGCAGGTCCTGAATGATGGCGAACCAACCGTTTTTTCCCCAGATTTTAAACTGCCAATTTCCCAGACACGTGATATCGTGAGCAGCGCTAAAATTCATTTCCATTTCGCTGAACAACAAAAACACCTTCTCCATGTACAATGACCATCATTAACCCCAAGAAGCTGACTACAACTCATGTACTGCAACACTACTCGTGCCCTACCTCGCATCACGCGCAGATTCATCATCCAAACACGCTCAAAGGAAAATCCGCGGGAGTATGTGTGTTATGGCACCTGGAGAGAGGGTTCAGTAGATTCTGCTCGGTATGCGTGTCGCCCTTGACTTTGGCAGCACAACCCCGCTGTGGCGTTTTGGAGTCACGCGGGGAAGTCGGGGCGCACCGAGGAGGAAAGATGGTGCGCTTGGAGAGTGGAAATCCCAGCGTCGTCGGAGATCCCGTCGTTCGGAGGTCGGGAGATCGCCGCGCGGAGGGGCTAGGCTCGGCCGACAGAGGAACGCCACGAGGAGCAGAACGGATCGGATCGAGACGTCGAACTGCGAGTCGAGTCGTCGCGCGATGAGTTCTGAGTATGTCCTCGTGGTCTCTGGCTCCATTCAGCGCATAGGAACAGAGAGCGTAGGCTCCAGGATACTCCCGGGAAATTGAGCAGGCTCTGTGAGAAAAATGCGAGAGAAGTGAGGGAAACAATCTGCCGGGAACGTCTACATGGGGGATTGGATTTCGAGCTACGGAAGCATTTGCGGCGAATATGGGATCACACGTGCGCGTTTGAGGATTAATTACATTTTGCCCCCGTTCCTAGTACTTCTACAGGTTTTTCAAAATGAACCCCCTAAATGATGAAGCTTTCCTCTTAATTTACAACCACAATAGATCCAATCTTTCCTCGGTTGGCGCTTGGGCAACCACATCCTCTAGAACGGTGTCCCGTCACGCAGGCAATCTCCTGAATGCTGCGAGTTGTCGCATGTGAAACGAAATCGGAGAAGCTCGTCTCATTTTTTCATCGGACCAGATCGAGTCGATAACCCCCGTTTTTTCCTTTCCAACGCGAGAGAAAGAGAGATGGAGGTGGAGGTGGAGGTGGAGGAGGAGGAGAGGCGATCATAGGTGGGTCGGACCACTTCCTTCGGATCTACTAGGCGACGATAATGGTGAGCTGGACGGTGTCCGTCGATCTGCTCCGTCGGGTCCACATGCAAGACCTTCCGCCACTGCCGCTTCTCACGTCCTCTCCTTCATCCGACTATCCATCTCCTGGTACGTTCCTACTCTCTCTCTCTCTCTCTCTGCTTTCTCTGTTGCCTGGCTCGATTTCTGGGTTCTTGACCAACCCATTGATCTTAATCTTCATAACTCCGCGGCGGTTCCAATCAACGTAGCATGGTTGCGAAATCGAGAAAGAAATGGAAGTCTCGGACTTGCTTTTGTGGGAGAGATCAGGGGACAAAAGACGGATCGAACTTATGAAACTTTGTTTTTACTTTACTGTTTTTGGTAGAAGTCGAACTTGTCGATTTAGTTGGGCTTCTGTTTCAGGAGATCGCGCCTTCTATCGAATTGCTGCGGCCTCTGCTGCCGCCGAATCCTCTGATGAGGAGCTTGAAGATGGACTGCCATCGACTCATGATTCGGCCATAAGGCTATTGGTTAGGCCGTCTTTGCACGAGCTTCATCTCCACAACTGTGGCAGATTTCAGCGGCAGGCTGCTTTCCGAGATAGGATCGCAATGCGGGGACCTAAAGTTTGTACAAACAATCTGTCTTTAATTCTGTTTGCGCCTGCATGTGTTGTTGGTTATGGTTAATTAGCTATATGTGCAGCTTGTTGAGGATTGGGCTTTTGTTAACTCTGTGTTATTCATTTCATGGAGGTCTCTTTATTTGGGTTCTGTTGCTGAGAATAGAGGGCGAGCAATTCATGTTTCCGATCTTGAGGAGTTGTTGAGTGGTTGCACACAGCTAGAAGTGAGCTTCATATTCTCGAATCACCAGTAGACCCTTGAGGCAAATATTGCATAAATTGAGCAATTACTATGTCAATTAATGATGTGTTAGCTACATCTTCTTATTTACCGTTTTAGCACGATAGAGTCTGAGAAAAATCATCATATAATGACCGCTCCGTATCTGTGTGCTATTTTAAGCTACTCCCTAGATTTGGCTGATTTTGTCGCCTGTAATGAGCATATGGGTTCATAGTATAAGCTGCTGTCGCCAGCTAGTTGGCTTGCGTCACTTATGTGTATGCCTTTTCTTGTCTTGCAGGCACTATTCCTCATGTTTGATGTGTCGATATTTATACGTCACAATTTTGCTCGACTCTGGGCATTAGCTTCAACAAAAACTCACTTCTCTTGAAATCGGCTATATCTCGTCAGTGATGATCACTGAGCTTCTGAACCCTATTTGGAGCAGCCCCATATTCAACCGTCGGTGCTTCCTAGGATTCAAAAGTTAAGCCTTTCAGTGGACTACATCACTGATGCTATGGTCGGAACTATTTCTAGGGGTCTTCCGTCCCTCACCCATCTGGATCTTCAAGATGCACCAATCATTGAACCACGACTTACATTTGACCTCACTAACTCTGGTCTTCACAGATTAATCAGCATGGGAAACTGAGGCATCTTTCACTTGTCAGGAGCCAGGAGTTTCTTGTTACTTATTTTAAACGAGTTAATGATCTTGGGATCCTACTGATGGCCGATAGCTGTGCAAACATGGAAAGTATATATCTCGGTGGCTTTTGTCGGTCACTGATGCAGGTTTCAAAACAATCTTGCATTCATGCTTGAGCTTATGCAAGCTGAGGGTTGCTCATGGCACTTTATTAACAGATCTGGTGTTTCATGACATCTGTGCAACTTCACTCTCCTTGACCCATGTTAGCTTGAGATGGTGCAATCTTCTGACAAATCTTGGTGTTAAAAATTTGGTCTCAAATGTGGATTTAAGAGTTCTCGATCTCAGGGATTGTAGAAGTCTTGGAGATGAAGCTCTCCGAGCCATTGGAACTCTTCCAAAGTTGAAAATTTTGCAGTTGGATGGTTCTGATATTACCGATATGGGGTTGTCATACTTGAGATGGAGAGTGATTGCTTCCCTCACGTCACTGTCTCTGAGAGGCTGCAAGAGACTTACAGACAAAGGCATATCACTTTGTTCGAGGGCTCCTCTAGGTATGAGCTGCAAGAATTGGACCTATCAAATATCCCTAGCATTTCTGATGACGGAATCTTTTCATTAGCAAGAGCTCGTCTTCCAATTCTTGAACTCCGATTGAGACAATGCCCCCTCATTGGTGACACTTCGATAATGGCATTAGCCTCTATGCAGGCTCGTGAAGAAGGGTGGCAAGGGAGTAGGCTGAGGTTGTTGGATCTGCACAATTGTGGTGGATTACCCAACTGTCATTTAGGTGGTTGAAGCGACCTTATTTCCCGAGGCTGAGTGGTTGGGACTGACGGGAAGTGTCAATAGGGATATGGTAGATGCTTTGGCTCGGAGTAGGCCTTTCTTGCATGTGGCATGTCACGGGGAGGAGCTTGGGGCGGACCCATCTAACCGATTGGATGATTCATACATGCGTGAGTATGACGACATAGACGAGTTTGAACAGTGGCTGCTAGGAGGAGAGGACAGTGGGGACGACGATGATGACAACGACGATGCTGATGACGAAGATGTGGCGATGGAGGTGGCTGAAAGTGATGCAGAGATGGAAGAGTGACTCTCGGGATATTGTTGTTGTATATGATGGGTGTTGTTATTAGTTGTGCTCTGTTGTTTCAGTGAACACTGAATGTAAATATTGGAACTTGTTTATTGCAAACTCCAGGTAGCGGCGTACCCTTTTGCACTCCTTTTCCACTACCAGTTGATGACTAGTTTGCATACCTGCTGAAAAGTGTATTCCGTTAACTAGTGGCTTAAGGCGTTTGTTCATATAATCTTATTTGTTTGAACTTTCGGAGTGTATCCTCTTCCATACATGTAACATCGTCATTCCCGTTAGATCACTTTCACGGTGAGTCGCCCATGATATTTGGTCCGAGTCCTTTGATGAGGTATTGGTGCAATTGGACATGGCAATCAGTGCAACTTCACAGTTCCTAAGACGGGGGAATTTCTTCCTTGTACTGCTGGGTTCAGAAACCAGACTGCTCTGATTCCGACGATGAACTGGTGCATAAAGTGATCTCATTTTCAAAGACATTTGTCCAATCTAATGTTTGTTCTGGTACATCATATGAGCTTCCGGCAATGTACTGTTGTATATGGTCCCAGAAGGAATCTTGCTTTTGGGAACTCGACGAACCATAACAATCTCTCACTTCCAATGCTGTCTTATCTAGAGCTAATTGCCGCTAGGTTGAAAGCTCTCTCGCTTTGAAAGGCGAAGGAAAATGAGGTCATCCTGGCCCTTTTGGATGAGACTCCCCAAACCTTCCCCGCGTTCTCGTATTCCGTTCAACAAGTGCCCCCACGCCTATCGGAAAACCATTAACCGTGGTGGGATCAACTAAACGCTTGAGAAAGCCAACGACCGCAGTCGGCCCGATTCGAACAACCAAACCATCTCGACGCTGCTGGTATCCCTCCGTAGGGGAAGATATGTGCGCACAGCCTTTTGGGCAAAACCTTTATAGCTTTAGCGGGAGGCCACAGAAAGCGATGTGGTCTCGGCCTCTCCGATGTAGACAACCCAATCACGCGCGGCGAGAGCATTGAACCGCCGAAAGAGATTTCGGTGAACGTCCCTGTTAATGTTAAAACTCGAGTATTGGAGGGTTTGTGTGTTTTTCTCTGTCTCGACATGAACGGTCCCAGATTCGCGGGTTTCTTACCCGCTCGGCATGTCCCAAATTTGCAGATGCGATTTCAATGTCCTAGGCTTCACGTTGGCAACGAATTAACTATTAGTACATGATCTTTCATGTGCAGAGATGGACCGGTGGGCCATTCGGGACATATGTGGGCCCGAATTTGGAATCCGGAGGGCTGCAGTGTGGGCCACCCACGTCTCTTCTCCACCGAGAGAAAGTCATACCGGAGTGGCTCGCGCGACAGCAAGATCATCATTTTTGGCGAAATAAACGTGGGTTACTATTTGCCTTTTCTGTAGAAGCTAACAATGAATTGCTATTACAAACTTAGTCCATCGTCGCCATTCAATAAAGTCCTCTATATTATCATTGGTTAAATGTTGATCATGTGAATGACTTCAAATCCAGTACGTCCATGTTCGATGTATGGTCGGGAAGCTGTCTACATTCAATGAATTCCCCCTTTCGGGTATTCACGTGAATCTCGACGGGAGTTTTAATTATGCGATGATTTAATTTCTCGATGTTATGCACGCGAAAGAAGTCAATGATGCGAATTTTTATCTTTACAATTTCCTGTCTTGGCTGCCTTTTGTGCGTTTCGCTTGCCAAGGCTTCGTTTGTTTCGTAAGAAATGGACTGTTTGAAACACATTTTCCTTAAAAAAAAAAAACGCTTGGAATAATTAGTAAACAGAAAATGTGTTCATTATCAACAACAATTTATGTCTTGATATTTTCGCAGACGGTGAAAATATTTTTCGTTTGTTGATTTTTTTGTATATGATGCAAGCGATCATTTTAGAATATCTCTTGTTAGCGGGCATCCCGTCCTTCTACATTCTCAAAGGTACTCTACTTGTCATGTAAGGAAACAGTCGCTTTCCTTCAATATACCCTTCAACCTATCTTGATGAATGCCTTCATTAGTCTTAACTTCTTATATACTTCACTTACCTAAGTTACCTTATGACTGATGATTTTTATTTTGTGGGGTCCTTGAAAATAATTTTGTTATTGTCTAGCTATACGATGAAGAATTTTAAACCCTTATATATCATGTTCTTTCTTGGGTGATGATGAAGAATTCTCTTTTTGGCCCCCCATTTAATGTTATGAAGTTATTTAAATTCCGACGTCAATTTCAAGACATTTCGACCATCTGGATAATTGTTCTAGCTTTTCAGCTTGCTATGATTATGTAGGATAAGATAATGATTTTCTTTCCCAACAACAAAGTTTAGCAGAATAACTAAGATTAGTTTAGGCTTAACGCGTGAATTCATGGCTAATGTCTAGAAAAGTTGTCGTCCTAGGTGACGCCTTCATGGTCTAGCGGCTGCCCATTTGCTCTGCCGGAGAATCGACTGAGAATAAACCCTGCCGCTGCGAAAGCATATGCTCTATTTGGGTCCATGCAACGTTGTGCCATGGAAATATGCAAAAGCTAGGAGCTAGCTCCGTTTTACGCAGGACGATTTCGGCATTTTTTTAAAAATTTAATTGTGCCGACTTATTATGGGATAAGCACTGATAAGCCTCTGACCGTGTGACACGTGAACGGCCCCGTCTGAATTGATGCAGGCCGCAAGCGTTGAGTTCAATGCACCTTAGCTAACATTGACGAGCCTGTTCTAACTACTGCTCTAATCGACGTGCACCGAGATCCGGATAATTATCTTCCATTGCTTTTGGCGTTTCTGCGAAATAAACTTGAAATAAACCTTCGAGCACAACGATGACAGCTTGGCACGTTATCGAGACAAACCTAATAAATTCAGGCACTATTATTATCTTTTCTCCTCCGGTTAGGGATTACGAACTCGGGACTTCTTTTCATATTCTCGGACATATCCAATTATTATCATCCGATGTCAACGACCCTTAATCATCTCTAGATATGTGACATTTTCAACGCGCTCCGTTACTTCTGAGGATCTCAGCCACACAAGAATTATTTATTGCACGTCAGACACAGTGAGATCCGTAAGAATCGCGAGATAAATTATCATGATGAATTCTCCGGTAACAGAGCTATATAATCCCGAACGGACCTAATTAAACTCCTTTTTTTTTTCCTGCAATTTGATTTTCAGTGACCATCTTCTATCGGATTTTATAAAAGAAATTCGTAACTTGTGCTGTGCAATGAAAATTAAATAAAGGCGAGCGTGGAGAAATGCAGACATTGGGGCAGTGAGGATAAGTTAATTTTAATGTAGTTTTTAACAAAGGATAAGGAAACGGGGAGCGACCGGGAAACACGGGGCAGCCATGGCGAGAGTCGGCAAAGTCGCACGTTGTTGCGTGCTTCGTGTGACGAGCCAGCGACAAGCGGCTCCCACTCGCCGCCTCGCTGGCATGTCAGTCTCATCTCCCCACGACACGTGTGCATGATCGGGTGCTGTCCCGCCCACGGGCTTATGCTGAGCTTCTCTCTCTTTACGCTTTTCTTTTCCCATTTCGGGACTACGATACAATCACGGACTTCATTTGATTATCTTATTTTTCTATGTATTTCTCAAGATTCGCGCTTGTATTTTTATTGATTGTGCATACGTTCATTGATATTTTATTGACTTTAATAGTCATCTTATAAAGCTTGTAAATAAGCGGATGTCCTCGTTATGGACATTATATTTGAAACCACAGTCCACTCTTTCGCTTCATTATCCCAACCCTAACAATTATTATGGAGGACGCTTTTTCATTATTTGATTATGGCATTGGTCGCCTTGCAATGCTTCTCACACTGCTCCTTTTAGGGATAATCGGTTTCCAGTTCAGCCCGATTCCTCTCAAGAATCGAAAATCAAATCGATGATCCTGATTCTCAATTTGCCGAAATCGAGAACTGGACCAACAGTCCCGTGAACAGGACCGACCAGTAACATGCAAAAAAAAAAGTACACCATAATTAGTTGCTCATCGATCATTCTCTTAAATAAAATATTTCCTTTGCATTGCATCAAGACAATTGGAACTCGGGTTGGAACATTTTATGCTTTATTGAGTGATGGGCATTGCATCGTGAGACTTTAACAAGTAAATATTACGTTACTTTTAAAAAAAATTTAAAAAAATCGACCGGTCCTATGTCCTTGAATCCTCCTATAATTGGAAACTAGGCCACTAATCTTGATCTGATCGATTCGATTTGCCCACTCTTACCTCCTTCCTAATAATTGACCGAAATGTGGGGGAGACCACAGTGGCCCTCATGGACCCTGCCGCACCGTAACCCAGCTCCCCTAAACCTGGCCCTTCGTCACCTCCAAGGGTCACCGCCCGCCACGTCATCATCCTACGTCGGCCCACGTGCCCTCCAAGCCTATCCTTCTCCTTTTCTTTTTTTTTGGTCTGATTCCAAGCAGGCTTTATTCCTCCATGGACAGGACGCGATGCGACTGCGAACTCCCGAGCAAGTCAAACGGTCCGAGCTGGCGAGCTTCCTCATCGCATCAAAGGCGTGTTCAAATCAGACATTGATTTCTCGAACTTAAAAGCTCGCATTCCCGGTGCGCAGGGGCTTCCCACGATTGGTCGGCCATTTGGTATTTTACTGCTAACGAGTCGAACGACAGATTTCAAAAATACCATCGAGAGTTCCAGCGGGGCATGGCAAAACGATGTCATCATTCTCGGACAACCGCAATAGCTTACCATCTCATATCTAGATTAGGGCAAAGATCCACTGTTGAAGAGGCTATCTTGAGTCCGTTTGTGATGCTCGACGTGCTCCTCACTCGGACCGAGAGTAAACCGAGAACAGAACACCCCCTTTGGTACGGCCGCAGGCGTCCCTTTTTTGACGCAGAACTTGTACTGCGACGAAACCTGACGAGCGAAAGCAGTACAAGCCCCGGTTGATGCGAATATGCTGGCGAGAACGGTCCCCGTTTTACCGTTCATCGCGCGTTTCGAATACGTCCGCGATAAATTTTTTAATTCGATTAAGTTAGGTCTGAACAACGCATCTGACGTAACTCGAAACTAGATCTGAAAAGCGATGCGAATATGCTTCGAGTATGTGATCATAATTTGATTGTAAATGAATTTCTGCAGACGTATTCGAAAAGTGATGCGAATATGCTTCGAGCATGTAATCACAATTCAAAACTTGTAATGCGTCTGCAACAAATGAACTTGATTATAATTTCATCATAATTTGATCAAGTCGAGGCTCGAACGTCTCGTTGTTCTGTCGAAATCGAGCCCGAGTAGAAAATTCGATAGTTGATCTTGATCCCGCCATATCTGGAGCATCGAGCATGTGATTCAAAGGAGTTAAGCTCAAGCTCGAGTTTGGTGTTTGAATGACTCTATCGACTTGACTCGGCTCTAAACTTCTCCCTCTCTCGCTGGCATGCTCGTGCCCTCGTCAGGAGGACCTTATTCGACCAAATGTTCATGTTCCCTTCTTTTGCCCTTTCTTTCTTTTTTGGATAATCTTGGGCACCGGTTTGGATAATCCTTATTCAACCAAGTGTCGGGTCTACCCATTTGCTTTACTGGAGAATAATCTGGGAATAAACCTTCCGTTCTCAAAGCATATGCGCTATTCGGGGTTCCTATAACCTCGTGCCAAAAGTAGGGAGCTGGATAAGTAAAACGGTCGGCAATTTCGACAATTTTTCTTTTTTTATATTTGCTCATGCCAACTTACTTACGGAATAAGCGTGGAATAAACCTCTGATCGCGCGACGCGTGAACGGCCCCGTCTGAAACGAAGCAGGCCGTGAGCGTTGAGGTTCCACGCACGTTTCTTGTACGCTAGCCGACGTTGACGAGCCTATTTTATTCTAACCCCTTCGATTAATGCCTGACGAGATCCGAGGACGTCTGCCTTATCTTTCCGATTATTTTAGCATTTTTTTTCCAGAATAAGTTTGGAGTAAACCTCGAAATGTAATGACTGCAATTTTACACATCATAGAGATAAATCCGAAGTAGACCGAAAACAAGATTTATGCTATTTAACGAAAACAAAATTATCTGAAAATTTGATGAGTGTGGAGAAAAAAAAATTATCTGAAAAGCTGATGAGTGTGGAGAAAAAAAAAATTATCTGAAAAGTTGATTAGTGTGGAGAAATGCAGCTGGATGTGGGGGTGCTGTGGGGATAAGTTAATCTAATATCGTTGCGAATTAATATCCGAAAAGGGCACGGGCGCCGACCAGGAAACATGGGCAGGCCTCGGGCGGAAGTCGGCGAAGTCGCATGTTGCTGCGCGCTTTTCATCTCGCCAGCGCGGCTCCCGCTCGCCGCCTCGCTGGCGTGTCGGGCTCATCCCCACCTCGACGACACGTGTTCACGGTCGGGTGTGGCCCCCACCCGCGGGCTTTGTCGCGGCCTTTTCTCCTCTTCTCTTGGCCCATCTGCTCTTGCGTTTTAACGTTATTCAGAATGCTCCGTCGAAATCGACCCGCGCCGCCGCTGAAATTCGCGGCGGCGCTCGCGAGATCTTTATCGAAGTTGCGGCTTGCGGGTATTCCTCCTCCAATTAATTTTAAGTGAAAATGCCGGGGGGAGACTACGGTGGCCCTCATGGACCCTGCCGCACCGCAACCCAGCTCCCCCTAAATATGGCCCTTCGTCACCTCCAAGGGTCACCGCCACGTCATCGTCCCTCGTATGTCCACGTGGGCCCCATGCCAACCTAGCCCGGCGGGTTTGTTCCTCCACGGACTCGATGCGAACTCCCAAGCAAGTCAAACCTGCCTCATCGGGTCGAGAATCCTCCTCTCGGTCAAACATGAATTCAAATCAGATATAATAATAATTATTTTTTAAAACTTTATAATGCTGTCTTTCAAATTATCAGAATCTTATCTAATGAATCGAATGAGAGATTTGAATTACAATTGAGGGTTCCAATGGGGGGTAGCAACACGATGTCAACATTCTTGGACATTGGGCGCGATTTATTCTCGTAGCTAGATTAGGGCAAGATCCGCTGTGAAGCTAATCTAAAGTCCATTTGTCGCGTTTGGCGAGCTCCTCCTCGAACCGGGAATAATCCCTTTTGGTACGACCATGTATGGTACTTCCGTGATCTGTAACTGTACTACGTTGCTATCCACGAGCGAAGGAAGTACGAGCTCAGTTGCCAGGCTCGGGAGAGCGGGCTTATAATGACGTGGCTCTGTTTTATCGTTCTCATTCATTTCGAACGAGTCCGCCTTTGATTATTAACCTGATTGGGTTAGGTTTGAATGACGCATTTGACGTAACTCGGATCCGGATATGAGAAGTTATGCGAATATGCTTCTCTTTATGCTGTCTATCACATTCCGAAATTTTAGAGCTGACTCGTATAAAAGATCTTTCTCTGTAACTCGCGCTTTCATCGCTTGTCTTTCGAAAAATCGTGTGCTTTGTATTCGGCCGTCTCAATACTAGAGAGATTATTACATTCAACCGGCAAAAATTGATCCGAACACCAACGTTTTCGAGTGGATTTATGTCCTTGGTATGTAGCTCGTAGCCATGTTGCAAACTATGAAGATAGACAAGAGTTTATCAAAGGAAAAAAAAGGGAATTGACAAGTTATGTTCGCATGAACGTATTCAAAGGAACTACTTAATCATCGTCACTCGAACTTGTGAGAAATTGCATGAAAAGCTGAGGTATATCTTCATGGGGGGCTATGCTGTTCTTTCGGCTAGGTTGGTTGAACTTGTTTTGATAGTTGCCAATACTTAAATTTAATTTAATGGCAGTCACCAATTTTTATTTACCTTGATTAGCAACCCTTACATCTTTTCAGATGTCACTAGTTAAACGTCACTCGTAAATGTTCCTCCTGTCAAATTACCATATGATATTTGGGTTACCAATCTCATTTGAGTTACGTCCCAAACTTATTTTTCTTGTTAATTTGCGGCTTTTCTCATCTTTTACCAAAATTTAGTTATCTGTCTTAATTATGCTTTGAATTTACCAACTCTTTTGTGAAATTACAAACTCTAATTTAAGTGATTTATCAATTTTTCTCCTATTATGCTATCAATTTTTTTTTTGGGGGGGTCACCAACTCTCATTTGAATTAGTTACTAGTGTTTTTTTTTATGAGAAAAAATTGCAATTAAATATGGTAATTTCATACAATAGTAGGTAAATCGAAAGTGCAGGTGAGAAAAGTAAATAAAAAATAGTAAGAGATAACATAAATATTTTATGTTATCTCTTACTATTTTTTATTTACTTTCTCACCTGCACTTTCGATTTACCTACTATTGTATGAAATTACCAATATTTAATTGCAATTTTTTCTCATAAAAAAAAACACTAGTAACTAATTCAAATGAGAGTTGGTGACCCCCCCAAAAAAAAAATTGATAGCATAATAGGAGAAAAATTGATAAATCACTTAAATTAGAGTTTGTAATTTCACAAAAGAGTTGGTAAATCAAAGCATAATTAAGACAGATAACTAAATTTTGGTAAAAGATGAGAAAAGCCGCAAATTAACAAGAAAAATAAGTTTGGGACGTAACTCAAATGAGATTGGTAACCCAAATATCATATGGTAATTTGACAGGAGGAACATTTACGAGTGACGTTTAACTAGTGACATCTGAAAAGATGTAAGGGTTGCTAATCAAGGTAAATAAAAATTGGTGACTGCCATTAAATTAAATTTAAGTATTGGCAACTATCAAAACAAGTTCAACCAACCTAGCCGAAAGAACAGCATAGCCCCCCATGAAGATATACCTCAGCTTTTCATGCAATTTCTCACAAGTTCGAGTGACGATGATTAAGTAGTTCCTTTGAATACGTTCATGCGAAACATAACTTGTCAATTCCCTTTTTTTCCTTTGATAAACTCTTGTCTATCTTCATAGTTTGCAACATGGCTACGAGCTACATACCAAGGGACATAAATCCACTCGAAAACGTTGGTGTTCGGATCAATTTTTGCCGGTTGAATGTAATAATCTCTCTAGTATTGAGACGGCCGAATACAAAGCACACGATTTTTCGAAAGACAAGCGATGAAAGCGCGAGTTACAGAGAAAGATCTTTTATACGAGTCAGCTCTAAAATTTCGGAATGTGATAGACAGCATAAAGAGAAGCATATTCGCATAACTTCTCATATCCGGATCCGAGTTACGTCAAATGCGTCATTCAAACCTAACCCAATCAGGTTAATAATCAAAGGCGGACTCGTTCGAAATGAATGAGAAACGATAAAACAGAGCCACGTCATTATAAGCCCGCTCTCCCGAGCCTGGCAACTGAGCTCGTACTTCCTTCGCTCGTGGATAGCAACGTAGTACAGTTACAGATCACGGAAAGTACCATACATGGTCGTACCAAAAGGGATTATTCCCGGTTCGAGGAGGAGCTCGCCAAACGCGACAAATGGACTTTAGATTAGCTTCACAGCGGATCTTGGCCCTAATCTAGCTACGAGAATAAATCGCGCCCAATGTCCAAGAATGTTGACATCGTGTTGCTACCCCCATGGAACCCTCAATTGTAATTCAAATCTCTCATTCGATTCATTAGATAAGATTCTGATAATTTGAAAGACAGCAATTATAAAGTTTTAAAAAATAATTATTATTATATCTGATTTGAATTCATGTTTGACCGAGAGGAGGATTCTCGACCCGATGAGGCAGGTTTGACTTGCTTGGGAGTTCGCATCGAGTCCGTGGAGGAACAAACCCGCCGGGCTAGGTTGGCATGGGGCCCACGTGGACATACGAGGGACGATGACGTGGCGGTGACCCTTGGAGGTGACGAAGGGCCATATTTAGGGGGAGCTGGGTTGCGGTGCGGCAGGGTCCATGAGGGCCACCGTAGTCTCCCCCCGGCATTTTCACTTAAAATTAATTGGAGGAGGAATACCCGCAAGCCGCAACTTCGATAAAGATCTCGCGAGCGCCGCCGCGAATTTCAGCGGCGGCGCGGGTCGATTTCGACGGAGCATTCTGAATAACGTTAAAACGCAAGAGCAGATGGGCCAAGAGAAGAGGAGAAAAGGCCGCGACAAAGCCCGCGGGTGGGGGCCACACCCGACCGTGAACACGTGTCGTCGAGGTGGGGATGAGCCCGACACGCCAGCGAGGCGGCGAGCGGGAGCCGCGCTGGCGAGATGAAAAGCGCGCAGCAACATGCGACTTCGCCGACTTCCGCCCGAGGCCTGCCCATGTTCCTGGTCGGCGCCCGTGCCCTTTTCGGATATTAATTCGCAACGATATTAGATTAACTTATCCCCACAGCACCCCCACATCCAGCTGCATTTCTCCACACTAATCAACTTTTCAGATAATTTTTTTTTCTCCACACTCATCAGCTTTTCAGATAATTTTTTTTTCTCCACA
The DNA here is from genome assembly GCA_019149425.1 of Psidium friedrichsthalianum. Classification (NCBI taxonomy): domain Eukaryota; kingdom Viridiplantae; phylum Streptophyta; class Magnoliopsida; order Myrtales; family Myrtaceae; genus Psidium; species Psidium friedrichsthalianum. Next base: position 14,455 of record JAGVVM010007587.1, read on the forward strand.
CTCATCAAATTTTCAGATAATTTGTTTTCGTTAAATAGCATAAATCTTGTTTTCGGTCTACTTCGGATTTATCTCTATGATGTGTAAAATTGCAGTCATTACATTTCGAGGTTTACTCCAAACTTATTCTGGAAAAAAAATGCTAAAATAATCGGAAAGATAAGGCAGACGTCCTCGGATCTCGTCAGGCATTAATCGAAGGGGTTAGAATAAAATAGGCTCGTCAACGTCGGCTAGCGTACAAGAAACGTGCGTGGAACCTCAACGCTCACGGCCTGCTTCGTTTCAGACGGGGCCGTTCACGCGTCGCGCGATCAGAGGTTTATTCCACGCTTATTCCGTAAGTAAGTTGGCATGAGCAAATATAAAAAAAGAAAAATTGTCGAAATTGCCGACCGTTTTACTTATCCAGCTCCCTACTTTTGGCACGAGGTTATAGGAACCCCGAATAGCGCATATGCTTTGAGAACGGAAGGTTTATTCCCAGATTATTCTCCAGTAAAGCAAATGGGTAGACCCGACACTTGGTTGAATAAGGATTATCCAAACCGGTGCCCAAGATTATCCAAAAAAGAAAGAAAGGGCAAAAGAAGGGAACATGAACATTTGGTCGAATAAGGTCCTCCTGACGAGGGCACGAGCATGCCAGCGAGAGAGGGAGAAGTTTAGAGCCGAGTCAAGTCGATAGAGTCATTCAAACACCAAACTCGAGCTTGAGCTTAACTCCTTTGAATCACATGCTCGATGCTCCAGATATGGCGGGATCAAGATCAACTATCGAATTTTCTACTCGGGCTCGATTTCGACAGAACAACGAGACGTTCGAGCCTCGACTTGATCAAATTATGATGAAATTATAATCAAGTTCATTTGTGCAGACGCATTACAAGTTTTGAATTGTGATTACATGCTCGAAGCATATTCGCATCACTTTTCGAATACGTCTGCAGAAATTCATTTACAATCAAATTATGATCACATACTCGAAGCATATTCGCATCGCTTTTCAGATCTAGTTTCGAGTTACGTCAGATGCGTTGTTCAGACCTAACTTAATCGAATTAAAAAATTTTATCGCGGACGTATTCGAAACGCGCGATGAACGGTAAAACGGGGACCGTTCTCGCCAGCATATTCGCATCAACGGGGCTTGTACTGCTTTCGCTCGTCAGGTTTCGTCGCAGTACAAGTTCTGCGTCAAAAAAGGGACGCCTGCGGCCGTACCAAAGGGGGTGTTCTGTTCTCGGTTTACTCTCGGTCCGAGTGAGGAGCACGTCGAGCATCACAAACGGACTCAAGATAGCCTCTTCAACAGTGGATCTTTGCCCTAATCTAGATATGAGATGGTAAGCTATTGCGGTTGTCCGAGAATGATGACATCGTTTTGCCATGCCCCGCTGGAACTCTCGATGGTATTTTGAAATCTGTCGTTCGACTCGTTAGCAGTAAAATACCAAATGGCCGACCAATCGTGGGAAGCCCCTGCGCACCGGGAATGCGAGCTTTTAAGTTCGAGAAATCAATGTCTGATTTGAACACGCCTTTGATGCGATGAGGAAGCTCGCCAGCTCGGACCGTTTGACTTGCTCGGGAGTTCGCAGTCGCATCGCGTCCTGTCCATGGAGGAATAAAGCCTGCTTGGAATCAGACCAAAAAAAAAGAAAAGGAGAAGGATAGGCTTGGAGGGCACGTGGGCCGACGTAGGATGATGACGTGGCGGGCGGTGACCCTTGGAGGTGACGAAGGGCCAGGTTTAGGGGAGCTGGGTTACGGTGCGGCAGGGTCCATGAGGGCCACTGTGGTCTCCCCCACATTTCGGTCAATTATTAGGAAGGAGGTAAGAGTGGGCAAATCGAATCGATCAGATCAAGATTAGTGGCCTAGTTTCCAATTATAGGAGGATTCAAGGACATAGGACCGGTCGATTTTTTTAAATTTTTTTTAAAAGTAACGTAATATTTACTTGTTAAAGTCTCACGATGCAATGCCCATCACTCAATAAAGCATAAAATGTTCCAACCCGAGTTCCAATTGTCTTGATGCAATGCAAAGGAAATATTTTATTTAAGAGAATGATCGATGAGCAACTAATTATGGTGTACTTTTTTTTTTGCATGTTACTGGTCGGTCCTGTTCACGGGACTGTTGGTCCAGTTCTCGATTTCGGCAAATTGAGAATCAGGATCATCGATTTGATTTTCGATTCTTGAGAGGAATCGGGCTGAACTGGAAACCGATTATCCCTAAAAGGAGCAGTGTGAGAAGCATTGCAAGGCGACCAATGCCATAATCAAATAATGAAAAAGCGTCCTCCATAATAATTGTTAGGGTTGGGATAATGAAGCGAAAGAGTGGACTGTGGTTTCAAATATAATGTCCATAACGAGGACATCCGCTTATTTACAAGCTTTATAAGATGACTATTAAAGTCAATAAAATATCAATGAACGTATGCACAATCAATAAAAATACAAGCGCGAATCTTGAGAAATACATAGAAAAATAAGATAATCAAATGAAGTCCGTGATTGTATCGTAGTCCCGAAATGGGAAAAGAAAAGCGTAAAGAGAGAGAAGCTCAGCATAAGCCGTGGGCGGGACAGCACCCGATCATGCACACGTGTCGTGGGGAGATGAGACTGACATGCCAGCGAGGCGGCGAGTGGGAGCCGCTTGTCGCTGGCTCGTCACACGAAGCACGCAACAACGTGCGACTTTGCCGACTCTCGCCCATGGCTGCCCCGTGTTTCCCGGTCGCTCCCGTTTCCTTATCCTTTGTTTAAAAACTACATTAAAATTAACTTATCCTCACTGCCCCAATGTCTGCATTTCTCCACGCTCGCCTTTATTTAATTTTCATTGCACAGCACAAGTTACGAATTTCTTTTTATAAAATCCGATAGAAGATGGTCACTGAAAATCAAATTGCAGGAAAAAAAAAAGGAGTTTAATTAGGTCCGTTCGGGATTATATAGCTCTGTTACGGAGAATTCATCATGATAATTTATCTCGCGATTCTTACGGATCTCACTGTGTCTGACGTGCAATAAATAATTCTTGTGTGGCTGAGATCCTCAGAAGTAACGGAGCGCGTTGAAAATGTCACATATCTAGAGATGATTAAGGGTCGTTGACATCGGATGATAATAATTGGATATGTCCGAGAATAATGAAAAGAAGTCCCGAGTTCGTAATCCCTAACCGGAGGAGAAAAGATAATAATAGTGCCTGAATTTATTAGGTTTGTCTCGATAACGTGCCAAGCTGTCATCGTGTGCTCGAAGGTTTATTTCAAGTTTATTTCGCAGAAACGCCAAAAGCAATGGAAGATAATTATCCGGATCTCGGTGCACGTCGATTAGAGCAGTAGTTAGAACAGGCTCGTCAATGTTAGCTAAGGTGCATTGAACTCAACGCTTGCGGCCTGCATCAATTCAGACGGGGCCGTTCACGTGTCACACGGTCAGAGGCTTATCAGTGCTTATCCCATAAAATAAGTCGGCACAATAAATTTTTAAAAAAAAATGCCGAAATCGTCCTGCGTAAAACGGAGCTAGCTCCTAGCTTTGCATATTTCCATGGCACAACGTTGCATGGACCCAAATAGAGCATATGCTTTCGCAGCGGCAGGGTTTATTCTCAGTCGATTCTCCGGCAGAGCAAATGGGCAGCGCTAGACCATGAAGGCGTCACCTAGGACGACAACTTTTCTAGACATTAGCCATGAATTCACGCGTTAAGCCTAAACTAATCTTAGTTATTCTGCTAAACTTTGTTGTTGGGAAAAGAAAATCATTATCTTATCCTACATAATCATAGCAAGCTGAAAAGCTAGAACAATTATCCAGATGGTCGAAATGTCTTGAAATTGACGTCGGAATTTAAATAACTTCATAACATTAAATGGGGGGCCAAAAAAGAGAATTCTTCATCATCACCCAAGAAAGAACATGATATATAAGGGTTTAAAATTCTTCATCGTATAGCTAAGACAATAACAAAATTATTTTCAAGGACCCCACAAAATAAAAATCATCAGTCATAAGGTAACTTAGGTAAGTGAAGTATATAAGAAGTTAAGACTAATGAAGGCATCATCAAGATAGGTTGAAGGGTATATTGAAGGAAAGCGACTGTTTCCTTACATGACAAGTAGAGTACCTTTGAGAATGTAGAAGGACGGGATGCCCGCTAACAAGAGATATTCTAAAATGATCGCTTGCATCATATACAAAAAAATCAACAAACGAAAAATATTTTCACCGTCTGCGAAAATATCAAGACATAAATTGTTGTTGATAATGAACACATTTTCTGTTACTAATTATTCCAAGCGTTTTTTTTTTTTAAGGAAAATGTGTTTCAAACAGTCCATTTCTTACGAAACAAACGAAGCCTTGGCAAGCGAAACGCACAAAAGGCAGCCAAGACAGGAAATTGTAAAGATAAAAAATTCGCATCATTGACTTCTTTCGCGTGCATAACATCGAGAAATTAAATCATCGCATAATTAAAAACTCCCGTCGAGATTCACGTGAATACCCGAAAGGGGGAATTCATTGAATGTAGACAGCTTCCCGACCATACATCGAACATGGACGTACTGGATTTGAAGTCATTCACATGATCAACATTTAACCAATGATAATATAGAGGACTTTATTGAATGGCGACGATGGACTAAGTTTGTAATAGCAATTCATTGTTAGCTTCTACAGAAAAGGCAAATAGTAACCCACGTTTATTTCGCCAAAAATGATGATCTTGCTGTCGCGCGAGCCACTCCGGTATGACTT
>JAGVVM010007588.1:0-18568 GCA_019149425.1 Psidium friedrichsthalianum
TACAGAAAAAACACAAGATTAAGGATGCGACTTACCAAAAGAAAGCTTGATAAGCCAAGGAAATGGGGCTGGATAGAGGCTGTGAACAGCAGCAATCAGACCGGCGACAACGCACGGCGGCGCGTGGAAGAGGACGGCCAAACCAGCGAGAACCAGGGCTGTACAAGGGCTGAACCGACACCAAAATGAACTAGAAATCACATATTTGACATGGAAATGAGATCTAAGGGCAGCCGGGGTCGACATATAACAATTAGAACCAAAATAGAAATTCGGCACCCAGAAAACAGTTTCGTCGACTGATACGAGAAAATACATTTGAAGGGTCAAACGACCTCCGATCGAGGCGATTCAAGTTGGGTTGGATTCAGAAGACATTAAAATATAACATATCCAAAAATCACGACGATCCAACGGTCGGATCTCTGGTGGCAGGCGATTGAAGTTGGCTACTGGAATTGGGGGCCGAGATAGAGAGAGTGAGAAAAGAGAGAAAACGCGGTCTTGCAAGAGAGAAGAAAAAGAGAGAGAGAGAGAAAAGAGGTCTGCGGATCAGAGAAGAAGAGAGAGAGAAGATCAATTATTTGATCCCAAAAAAAAATATAAATATAAATATAAAATAGCAAAATATCTTAAAATAATAATATAAAAATCAAAATATCTACTTACTATTCATCGATTTGACATAAAGTCGATCAATTTGATCGACAAGATTGATTTGACATTTGATGTGACATTCCTCGGGTTTCGTACCAAATCGGGACTGATTGGGACTGAATCGGTGTTATTTTGGCTCAATCGCGAAGGGAAAATGACTCAAGATGATCTCGGAAAATTTTTTTGACTTCGCTAAAATTCATCTCACACCCTAGCCACTGAATCTAGAGCAAATCGGGGACTCGACAGAAGTTTCTAATTTTTGCCTTCCTTCTCGGCACTCCGAGTCCAAACTATCAATTTCCGAACCTTTCTCGTTAATATCCAAATTTTGCAACTGCAACACTCTTGAAAATCGATTGTCCTATTTGGAACTCAATTCGTGGTCAAATTCATAAGATAGCAGCTATAATGAAATTCTCAAACTAACGGGTGGCTGTTAGGAGTTACGCGTATCGACCAATTGGTCCACGTACTTATTTTCCTAGATAGCCCTTCCCTTTGGTCAGTTATCTCGAAGTGATCAGTTTCGAGTGGAATTCATTAATAGTGCATCCATGACATATCCATTCTATATTCAAGTCCCAAACATAGGTCAAAATTCAGAATGTTACATAGGTTGGCCGGGTCATTGGGTCGAACCTAATCCGACCCGACTGGCTCGGTCAACCAAATTCTCTCAATTAACCTCAAAAAAATCAAAATTAATTGAATTGAAGCCCAAAATTGGATTCTATGATACCAAATCTATTTGAGGTAATCAGTCTCAAGTGAGATTTAACTAAAACGTATCTCTGAAATGTAACATCCCGAATTTTGGAGGTTTATAAGTTGAAATAAGTTGGATATTGGGATTAGAATATAAATGTTGAACATCACCTCGAAAGGCGTGAATTGGCAGCATGGCATTGGAATGCCTAGAGAAAATGGCAAAATTGAAAATTGCCATCTCGCCCCCGTCTTGTGCTAGAATCCATGGCTAGAGAGTGTTAGTAATTTTAGCGAGGCTAGAAAAATTGTTCTGTAGTACTCAAAGTTATTTTCCGATCGTGATTGAGCCAAATCAGCACCAATTGAGCTCTTAGCGGTCCTGAAATTTCACGAATGTTGAGAAATGTCTCGTCGGTCATCTTAGAAGCCTGCCAGGAGCCGCACCTTATCTGAGCTCTCTCTAGCTTCGGCGATCACTCCCTGCCCTCGTCAGACCGAGTCGTTACAGGCCCACCAGCTTTCGCCTAGTTCGTCCCCAAGTCAAGCACCTACTAAGAAGATCCCATTCAACACGTCCCATACCATGTCTCACTACGGTTTTTAGGCATTCCGTACAGCTTGTCCCTATCAAGCGACGGTTTATCAAGTCCAACAAAACAATGTCATGAACTATGCAAGTACGTTTTTCAAACTTCAAATTTTGATGCAATTAACATGTGCAATGCATGATTGTCCTCACTGCTCCTCACATACTACTCACTTCACATCAAGCCTTATCTTAGGCTGAACATTATCGATCACTATACTGCCCCATCAAGTACAAAGATCATCAAGCTTATACATTGATCGATAAAGTTCTCATCCAACAAGTGGCTATAAGGCAACTATCGCTAGTATACAATAATTAGGGCCTAGGTTCTCACCTCAACTCCAGTCACACTTGCAACTTAGCAGAATCACTGCAAATCACTCAGCATCAAACGATTCAAGCCTAGTACTCATAGGCATATTCATGCGGCAAACAAGACTTGCTCAAAGCTAGCAGACACCTAGGGTCAATCTACTTGACTATCCCATAGATCAACATCCTTATCGCTCTAAACCTCGAATACGCTTCTGGTCGAGCTATCCTTGCTCTAAATCGTCACTCCTTATTACTCCACTGACCCGTTCTAATACCAAAACAGGGATGTCATGCCCCGAACCTCCATGAGCGCGCGACATCTGCGCAACGACAGTCGATACATGCGACATCCCAGGACTGTCGCCGACCTAAAAAACTTAATATCCAAATTAACGCTAGCGGAAGCGATACCTTACCCCTGACAATGAATGAGCAAGGACTAGCCAACCATAACACTTCATATAGTACACATTCTCAGCTCCATGTTACACTTGAATATCAGCGTTACAAATATTAACGACAACAACTAATCCAGGGCGATCACATTCTTCAGCAACTACCGATTCACCATCAATTGTCCTCGCCAACTGGGTACTTCGCTACTTGAATATCAAATCTTGTGGTATCCCTGTCATGCTTATATCCTAGGGACTGAAAGGTGGGGGAAATCACCGTGAGAACACATCTCAGTAAGCTCACCCCTAATATCGCTCAGGATATTACATACCCTCGGATTCAACTCTAACATGCTCTCCTAATCGCTCGGTTACAAAAAGAAGTAAGGGCAAACGAGAAATGACGCATCATCGAAATAATCAAGCATCCCAATAATTCATCTCTACATAGATATTAACAATGCAAATGCGTGCACATTCCATGCTCAAATTCCAGTCTCAGCGCTCTAGCCAACTCGACCTGCGTTAAACGCATCAGGTCCGTGTCCTTTTTCCACTACAATATGCATTTTAGGTCCACGTTATCTCAATAATTAACCCTAAATACGAATGGACAGCATGTGAACACTATTCTAAGCTCGTAAACAGTCCTCAGGGTGTCGTGAACAGTGATTTCAAAACACTATTTGGCCTGTTTTCGCTCTAAATATCCCGAAAATCCATTTTTCGGTACCCGAACCTCGCGGGACCCACATCCACCACCTCAAACAGCCTCATTCAAACATGGACAGCAACATTTCACTAATCCATAGAATATTCACAGCCCCACAGAATTTAATTTGCGCAAATACGCCAATTCCGACAACTTTTCCTAAATTGATTTACCACGAATCGCATCCTAGAGTCTATCCAAGAATCATCTAACATCCTACTCGAGGTTTAGGGGGTCGGCTTACCTCAACGAGGCTGATTCGAAGCCGAATGGGCGTCAGAACGACGAATGGCCCGGTGACGACGCGGAATCCGGCAAAACCCAAGGAAATAAGGCTGTTCACGGGTCAAATGGAATGGTTCACAAGCTGAAAATCAATATTTTCGTATGAAAATGAGCTCTAGCGGTCGCTGGAGTCAACATATATCAATATGAGCCCTATATGAAATTTGGATAACAAAAGACTAGTTCGTCGACCGAAATGTCAAAGCAGATTCGAAAGGCCAAACGACCTTGGATCGGAGTGATTCAAGTTGGAATAGAACCACAAGACATTGAAATACAACATACCCAAAAATCGCGATGATCCAATGGTTGGATTTCCGTTGACGGCCGATTGAAGTTGAGGCCAGAAAACTGGGCCGCGAGAGAGAGAGATCTGAATTTTAGAGAGAGAGAGAGAAGAGAGAGGAGAGAGAATCTGTTGGAAATAATGGTGGAGAGAGAGTGGTTTGACCAATAAATATCCTAGGGATAATTATTGTCGGTCACTATTCATCGAAAGCGACATAAAGCTGAACGAATTGACTGATTTTTGGACTATCAGTAAAATTTGGACTGATAAAACTTGGGCTACAATTATTTTCAGTCAAAGATGGTCAAATTGGTCAAAAAGATGACCGATGAGACATTTCTCGAAATTCGTGAAATTTCAGGACCGGTAAGGGCTCAATTGGTGCTGATTTGGCTCAATCGCGATCGGAAAATAACTCGGAGAACCACCGAACAATTTTTCTAGCCTCGCTAAAATTACTAACACTCTCTAGCCATGGATTTCAGCACAAGACGGGGGCGAGATGACAATTTTCAATTTTTCCATTTTCTCTAGGCATGCCAATGCCATGTTGCCAATTCACGCCTTTCGAGGCGATGTCCAACATTTATATTCTAATCCCAAAATCCAACTTATTTCAACTTATAAACCTCCAAAATTCGGGATGTTACATGAAATATATCCATCCTATATTACAAATCCCGAAAATGTGTTGAATTTTCAGAATGTCACATTTACCCTATGTCAAGGTTCTGTCAATGAGCATTGTTGACGACTAAAAACAATAGGTGTTGACATGACACCTATGTGGCTTAAGTGAAATAACAATGACGTGATTTTGGTTGCAAAATCATTGACCAACTCTTAACAGAGAGTAAACGTGTCATAAGGGTACAAATTTAGGATTTTGTATGTTGGGGAGACAACACAATATGAAAGATATAGCTGTTTCAACTCTTTTAAAACAACTTTATCTTTGCAAGATTCCTTGGAAGATCAAATGATGCCAATATTTTAGGTTGTAATTTGAATATTTCACATCAGGAGGGGTAGATAGACAGATTCAACATTGACATGCTATCCTCGGCTAATTTAGGCCCAATCCCAATTCATTAACAAAAGTTTCCTTCAAAAATCCGTTTCTTTAGGTTCAATTTCAATTTGGCTCGGAACTTTTTTTATAAAAAAAAATCCTCAATTTTCACTCTAGTCCTAAATTTGTCGGCACACCCAAAGATTGCCGTTGATTTCTTCAAGATTATCAACATCAAGGGGTTACTATTATTCAATACAAAGGTGAATGTGTTGATGAAGAAACAATTATGTTAATGGACCTCTAACTGGAGCTAAGGTTGATAATTTTAGAGAAACTAGTGGTGATTTTTGGACTCCTAGGCATATTTGAGACTAGAATTAAGATTAGACCTAAAGTTTGAAATTTTTAAGGAATTAGATCTTCTATCCTTTCCTGTAAGCCAATCACAAGATTGATGGGAACAAGCCATTTAACAGGTGGCATGCATCTTGTTCTTGGCAAAGTAACGCTCAGGAGCATCTAATTCCCACTCACCTGCCTAGTGGTATATATGTACTTACGTAAAATCAATCAATCTTGCAAGCCAATCACAAGATTGATGGGAACAAGCCATTTTACAGATGGCATGAATCTTGTTCTTGAAAAAGTAGCATCTAATTCCCACTCACTTGCCTAGAGGTATATGTTGGCAAAATCAAAAGATAGACGGGAAAACAAGCCGTTTTACGGATGGCATGAAGCTTGTTCTTGACAACACTAAGTAGCATCTAGTTTTCACTCAACTGCATTGTGTTTGGTGGAAGGGTTCATCCAACAATATATACTACAAAATATTTCTTTTTAGTGGTAATTTTAGTTTTAAATGATAAGATATAGTTACTTGAATAAGATTGGTTTGACTAAGATTAATTGTCATTAGCAACAAAGGTTATGTCTATCACTAAGTGATAGTTCATGGATACACGGCGAAATCAAACTTGATTATACTAAAAGTTCTAATGCATGAATTATGAAATTGCAGTTAGCTTAAGGTAACAATAATTACATTGATTCATTATTGGAATCTATTGTTACACATTATCTCTCACTTTTTCTGGTCGTCTTTTGGAGAAAGGAAAAGTAAGATAAAGAGGAAAAGGGATAAAGATGACACGTCAAATCGACAGACAATGATATTATCCACCTGTGGTGGATGTCAAGCTGTACGCTTTCACAAACATCAACAAAACCTTATTTGTTTAATTGAATAAACCTTATTTCAAAATCACTTTTACAAATTTTCGGCCGAAACATGTAAAATTTTCATAAAAAAAATTTATATTTCTTTTTTTAGAAAAACTACACTTGAATTATATCACTTATGGGAAAGTTAGGTAGAGTGCAGTTTAATGGTTGAGTCGAGTTATGACAAAACTCCATCATTTCTAACATTGTTATTTAATCTAAGAAAAAAGTCACCAAAAATTTCAAACTATTCCCATTATAACACATATATCGTAATCTTTTTTTTTAGTAGCACAAAAAAATCCTAAACTCGTATCTATGTGACGTATTTACCCTCTGTTATATTATAAATATGTCACAGTGAGCATAGTTGTTTTAAAACAACTCAGTTGTAGCAAGATTCCTTGGAAGATCAAATGATAGTCCATATTTTGGATTGTAAATTTGAATTTTTCACTGTAGGAGGGGTAGATAGATAGATTCAAGATTGACATTTTGTCCTAGGGCTAATTTGGGTCCACTCCCAATTCATTAACTATGGTTTCCTTAAAAAAATTCGTAACTTTAGGTTCAATCTCAATTCTACCCCAAACTTTTTTTCATCTAAAAAAAGTCCTCAATTTTCATCTAGTCCTAAGTCTGCTAAAGAATCTAAAAGTTGCCATTGGTTTCTTCAAAATTATCGACATTAGTTGCCTATTGTTGTTCCATACAAAGGCGAAGGCATTGATGCCTGGACATGAGGTTGATAATTATAGAGAAACTAGCTGCATTTATGGACCCGTGGGCAGATTTAAGACTAGAGTGATAGTTTGAAATTTTCTTTTAGACAAAAAAAGAAATTTGGGACGAGATTGAGATTAAACCTAAGTTTGGTATTTTTTAAGAAATTAAACCTTATGTCCTGCTAGTGAAAAATGTTCTCGTGAAAATTTTAGTGAAAATTGTTGTCGGGATTTTTTTTTTTTGGATGGTAAAATCAATCAACTTGTAAGCCAATCACAAGATTGATGGGAACAAGCCATTTTACAGATGGCATGAATCTTGTTCTTGACAAATTAACGCTAAGAGCATCTAATTCCCACTCACCTGCCTAGTGGTATATGTATGGTAAGATCAAAAGGTTGATGGGAAAACAAGCCGTTTTACGGATGGCATAAAGCTCGTTCTTGACAACACTAAGTAGCATCTAATTCCCACTCACCTGCGTTGTGTTTGGTGCTAGGGTTCATCCAACAATATACATTACAAAATATTAATTTTTAGTGGTAATTTTAGTTTTAAATGATAAGATATATATACTTGAATAAGATTAGTCTGGCTAAGATTAACTGTCATTATCAGTAAATGTTATGTATATCACAAAGTGATAGTTCATGGCTACATGACAAAATCGAACTTGATTATACTAAAAGTTCTAATGCATGAGTTATGATTTTTAATTTGCAATTAGCTTAAGGTAACAATTATTACATTGATTCATTATTGGAATCTATGGTTACACGACGATTATGATAAATTTATCAAGTTACCAATACTAGTAGTTATCCCTTTGGCAACTGCAGTTATGTGTGTGTGTGTCTGTATATATATATGAGCTGCAATTATAAGACTAAGAAGTATACCATGTGCTACTTACAATTATATAGATTTTGGAAATATGATTTTAATTTTTTTTTTTTGCATTTTAATTAGCAGTGAAATTTAACTATTATAGAATTGTAGAGACTGGAATAAATGGAATCCGTAAGAGTTCTGGGGGAAAATTGTCTCTAATGGAAATCATGAATCTACAAAAATCATGGACGTGACACCTTTCCCTATCTGTCCAATGTCCTACCGAGACTACAAGGCAAGAAGGGCATCATGTTCCCCGTTTCCGTGCTATGTCCACGTTAGAAAGGAATGTTCCTCTTTTCTTGCTTATATATATGATGCGTAACGCGGATAACTACAAGCAACACTCGAGAACCATTTCTTCATCATTTCTTCTCTTGTCTTGTTGCCTACATTTCATTCAGGTTCGCCAGGGTGTCCTTCATTATTGATTTCTTCCCGTGCTCCTGGTAATTTCGCTCTCAAGTTATTTGTACCATGCATGAATAGGTTTTATTGTTGTATGAACTATAAGGTCAGTGATTTGCTTTCGACATCTTTTTCCTTACCTTTGCAAGCATGTAAGACTAGTAAACACCAGAAGCACGTAAAATCTAAAACAGCTCAAGTCCGTCATAGAAGTCTCTAGCATTTGACTGACTAGACTAATATCTTCTGATCCACACAGAGAGACAAAGAGAACAAAAATGGCGGAAGCTACCATCCTTGGTATTGCTGGTAAGATCCTTGATTATCTAGCTCCCCAAGCATTGGAAACTGTTGGAAAGTTATGGGGAGTCAAGCATGAACTCGAGGTGCTCAAAGACAAAGTCTCGACGCTTCGGGCTGTACTGGACGACGCGGCAGAGCAATACTACAAGAATCACGAAATCCAAGTTTGGATTGAGAAACTGAAAGACGCTTTCTATGATGCACAAGACGTGCTTGAAGAAATCAATATAGAAGCTATGCGACGAGAACTAAGGGGCCACAACAAAATGATGAAGGAGGTAAGGATATTCTTCTCAAGTTCAAATCAGCTTGCTTTTAAACTGAAGATGAGCAACAAAATAAGAGTAGTGAGTGAGAAAATAGAAGCCATCAAAGCTGATAGGGGATTCCACTTGGATGAGCACCCTGAGAGAGAGTGGAGGAAGAGAGAAGAGACACATTCATTTATACATAAGGGAGATATTAAAGGGAGAGATGACGATAAGAAGACGATTATGGAATTTTTACTCGACTTGGACGTGAAAGAAAATGTTTCCATCCTTCCAATTGTTGGAATTGGTGGGGTTGGAAAAACGGCACTTGCTCAATGTGTCTATAATGATGAGATGGTCAGTAAACACTTCCACTTGAAAATGTGGGTTTGTGTCTCTAATGAATTTGATGTGAAAAGAATAGTTGCAAATATCATAGCATGTGCCAAGAAGATAGCACCTAGCGAGGTTGCAATGGAGCAATTGCAAAGTGAGCTGAGAGAAGAAATTGAGGGAAAGAGATATCTCTTAGTTTTAGATGACTTGTGGAATGAAAACCTAGAAAGCTGGCGGGGCTTGAAAGGTTTATTGGTGGAAGGCGCTAGAGGAAGTAAGATCCTTATTACTACACGCCTTCATTCGGTTGCAGAGATCACTCGCACTGCTCCACCTCATCTTCTAGGGAACTTATCTGAAAGAGTGTCCCTTGATTTGTTAATGCAAATTGCTTGTCGAAACGAAGAGGAGATACATGATCCAGAAATGCGAGCTATCGCCAAAGAGATAGCTAGACAGTGCTTTGGGGTCCCATTGGTTGTTCGAACCATTGGGAGTTTACTATTCTTTAAGAAAACTAGACAGGAATGGTTACATTTTAAAGATTATGAGCTCCTAGAAGTGTCTCAAAGGGAAGATCGCATACAATCTACTCTTAGGCTAAGTTATGACCATCTTCCTTCACATTTGAAACAATGTTTTGGATTCTGTTCATTGTTTCCCCAAGATTATCGGATGAACAAGCAGACTTTGGTCAATCTTTGGATGGCAAATGGATTTATCCAACCATCGAATAAAAGTCAGCCTTTAGAAAACATTGCTAACGGGTATTTCATAACTCTACTTTGGAGTAACTTCTTCCAAGATTATGAAAAAGATCCAAACACGAACAAGGAGACTTGCAAGATGCATGATTTGATGCATGATCTAGCCTGCAAGGTTGCAGGGACTGAGTATTGGGCGGCATGGGATGACAGAAAATCCGTACATGAGACTAAGAGAACACGTCATATATCATATGGTCCAACTTTCAATTTGATGGGTAAACTTACAATTTCACCCTTGAAAGAAAATCCACTGAGAACAATTCTATCTACTACTCAAACTTGGGAAATGAAACAGAGGGAAGCAATGAGTGAAGTAGATCTATGTCAACTCATTCAAAGTTTCAAGAAATTGCGCATCATGGATCTGCAAGCCACAATTGTCGAGAAAGTGCCAAGGTCCATTTGTCAGTTGCAGCATCTCACGTATCTCAATCTCTCTTACAATATGACACTCAAAAGGCTTCCTAACTCCGTTGCGAGATTACAAAGTTTGCAAACGCTCAACCTTTACGGTTGTGGTTCCCTTGAAGAATTGCCAAGGGGCATAAAAAAGTTAGTTAGCCTTCGAAATCTAAACATAGATTTTTGTTCAAACCTTAGTTATATGCCAGGAGGGTTAAGGCAATTGAGTTCTCTACATATGCTAACCCGCTTCATTTTACCCAAAGAGAAAGCTCTTGCTAAGAATTATTGCAGACTTGGGGAGCTAAATGGGCTCAATAACATCCGGGGAAGCCTTAGAATTGAAAATGTGGGAAGCGTGACAGATGCAGCAGTAGAATCTAAGGCTGCGAATTTGATAGGGAAGCATTCTCTGGAATCTTTGACACTTTATTGGGACGATCGTGATATCGATGATGCATTAATTGGGGATAGAAGTGAAGTGTTATTAGACGGACTGAGGCCTCACTCGAATCTGCAAAAGTTGAAGATCGAAGGATATGATGGTGAGAGTTTTCCGAGGTGGATGACGGAATGCCTTGCATCTTCCTTGCCCAATTTAGCTGAGTTAGTGTTGAAGGATTGCAAGAGATGTAAGCATTTCCTTGGATTTGGCCTTAATAAGTTAAAGAAATTGGAAATCTGGGGGCTTGAGCTTTTAGAAAGTTCGTTAGAGGAGGGTTGGCAAAGCCTCACCTCACTTGAATATCTTCGCATCATTGGATGTCATCGGTTAACTTCCCTCCCATCACTCGGTATGAGACGTCTACCCAACCTTGTGCATCTCACTATTTGGAATTGTTCGGAGCTGGATTTATCCAAAGATGAAAGCGGCGACACCTTGGATTTCCATGGAGCACTTCAGAATCTCCAGTCCGTGTTCATTGAAGAACTTCCCAAACTGGCATCTCTCCCACAGTGGCTTCTGCAGCTCAGCAATCTCAAGCATCTCCTAATTTATCATTGCTCCAATTTGAAGGCATTACCAGAGCAGATCGAGGCCCTTCAATCACTTCAACGGATTGAGATCATCGGGTGCCGCTCGCTGACATCATTACCTGAAGGAATGAGAAGGCTGGCATCCCTTACTCGCCTAACAATCTCACTTTGCCCAGAATTGGAGGAGAGGTGCAAAAGAGATGCAGGCGAGGACTGGTACAAGATTGCTCATGTCCCCAACATATCTCACACACGGGTATCACCAGAAATTATCCGCAAGGTAATTCTCGAATTAAAGTTTTATACTTGATTCGATGTGTGTGGGTGTGTGTTGGTTTTGTGGTTGGGGGGTGGTTGTGGATGGGGTTGTGGCATGGACAGATTTAAAATATATTTGCAGGGTGTGGAAACATGGCTTTATTTCCCAGACGTGCGAGGAAAAATGAAGAAAATACATACCCCTCATCCATTTTCACACGAGGGTCGTGGCTCATGCTGTAGACAGTGGGGGCAATCTGCTTATTTGATTTCATAAGGAGGGAAATGCCTGCGCTATGTGATGATTCTGTAAAACTCTCATGCTGTAGATATAGTGTGCATTTTCTTGTCACGCTACTGATCTATTAATTCCTGAATAATCAGGTGATCCCTAGGCCATCTTAAGCGCACGTACGCATTCTTGGTTTACCGTGGATCAAGTACCATCAAGCTGAGGATAGTGAAGTGATCTTACCCGCAGAAACATTCTTGGTTTGGTGTTCAGCCATTCTGCAGAGGTCCTCAGGTAAATGCTTTGCCAATTTTGAGCACCTTCTTAAGCAATTGAGTGAATGTTTGACACTAAAATAGGTCTTATGACAGTTGGACTGGGCGTCTAATCGATGACATCCATTTTGAGCACCATCACATTTTGTTTGGTTGACAATTGACATGGACATCATCTCTTTGTCACAACAATGCCTGCAAAAGAAATGCCAGCTGGGTGAGGCAGAATGAATGAACGAAGCAGTAGCCATTGTTGTCGTTTCTTTTTTGACTAAAATCAATCACTACCTATTTTGACTCACTGACCTCCGGTCCCATGACAGCAAACACATGGGCTTCTCTCTTGCTAAGACAGAAGAGTAGTGGAATCACCAAGAGCTTTCCTAAGTTCTGGGGTCTATGCGTTGAATTCCAAGAACAATACTATTACAGACTCGAGAGTCATCTCACCTTGGACATCACGCCCACCGATATGATCATCGCAGCACACATTTGGTATGTCAATAATGCTTATCCCAACGAACATATGTGCTAGGGTTGCTGAAATTTTCAGTAACCCAAATGGACAAGTTCATGACTTTAGGCTGAATGTTTCACATTAGGTTGGCGATCGAGCAAGAAAACACCTTACTGCCGACAAATGTTCAATGGCCATCAGTTTGGCCTTATTACTGTGGTGTTGGGGCTGATAAGTCATTCGGCTGAGACATATCCGATGCTCACTACATGGCTTGCTCATATGCTAGTATCAACATTAGCGGCACCAATGGTGATGCTGGGCCGGTAATATCTGACCTCCATCTTGCCTGTTTTTTGGGGAAAAGAAAAAACACAGAACTGTTGCCATGAACATTGGCTTCTGTCGTGCAGTAAGAATACCAAGCAGGACCAAGCGGAGAAATTCAAGCGGGAGATCATATATGGTGTTCAAGATACCTTTTGAGGTGAAATTTCAATTACTTGCTCCAGAAAAATAACGGGATGCCGTCAACGGCAAACAGATTGAGTGCGTACAGACATGTTCTACAGTATTCAAATACTTAATTGTTTATGTTTCTATACAACATAGAAAGTTAGTCAATTGATGGCTTAAAATGTTATATAGGTTACTTAGAAGACAGGCATCCTGCCTCAAACATGAAGCCATACGTCGTGACCCGTTAGTTGCTGAAACAACAATTTTGTGAGAGCCCACCCTTGAGGCTGAAGCTCTTGCTGCTCAGAAGCTAGCATTGAAGTTGCTGGTTAAGAAAGGCCAAAAGCATTAATCAATCGGGGAGGACCTACAAGTTGAGAGACTGTGAATCCCTCTTCCTCCAGATTTAGGTCATTTAGAGAAGAATCGCATGTAAATAATGCTTCCCAGAGGGAGATAAAATTAGGCGTCCAAGCTCAGACCTGGTCTCCTTTACATTGGTTTCATCTTCGCACGTGGTCTCACTATTCGGGCATTTGAGTTCACCATTACCCTTCAGTGTCATGGACATCTTCCTGTGCTCGAATTGTCACTTAACTCGATATTTCAGCGCAATTCATCCAAATTTTCAGTGTCGTCATATGCTAATCTCATTCGATTTGGCTTGTCCGACTTTCATTTGAATGGAAGGCAGATTGACTTCTGATGCAATGAACATGAGATGCACCAGTTTGTTTCATCTCTTCCAATGTCCTATCAAGAGAACTTTGGGAAATATAAACAGACCGCAATCCTTGGAGTCGCGCAAGTTTGTCTGTGTAACTCGGCAATTCTTTTCTTTGTGAGGCAAAGAAATGTTCTCATTCCCATGGAAAGTGCAGTACAAATGTGAAACAACAATTTGGCAATACTATTTCCGTCTACACGACCTTTTCAACTCTCTTACAGAAATGAAAAATAATGACAGTACTAACTTATCTATCTTGCCTTGTCTAGCTCTTACTCAAAAATTTGAGTAGTGGGATAGGTGTTTCTCTTGAAATACGGATGAGAAGAAACGCTAATTGGAGTTTTCAGATGAAACCGTGTCCGGTTAAGGGAAAAAAACTGCAAAATCTTCAAGTTAATGATTTATGAAATTGGCGGTAAATTTCTAATGATGTTGATAGAGAAAAGTATGACCAGTAACTCAAAGGTCAAGAGACCTGTTAGGAAGTCGCCAATACGATTAGGAATTTACCAAATTTCAAATGAATTAGTAAATTACCAACTCTTGTTAAATTTTACCGGTATCACAAGTAAATTTCCAATGCTGAAATAAATTTACCAACATTGCAATTTTTTTTTTTGTCAAAAGTAATATTTCATTTCATTCACTTTGTTGAGATACAAGAGAGAAATATCGTAATTCAACTGCAAAATCAAAATACATCCCAGACAATTTCAAAACAAAACAAGCTTCAGATAATAAGAGAAATTATCAGAACAAAGTTATGGATTACAAGCTCAATGAGCACATATATGACTTCTTCACACCACAATCAGAGGCTGATCACTAAATCCATTTTAGTAATGAGCACATACCGAGAACTCTATATGTTGCTACAATTTGGCTTTCGACGGTGGGCCTTTAGATTTGGCGTCCCCAACACCTCACCGAGCAGAGTAAAAAGGTTGAACGAGTATAGATTTAACACGAATAAAACATTCACTAAACTCCTCTGATCTCTTTTAAAACTGGAGTTGTTCACCAACGAAACCCGAGGAGAGTGAAACCCCGAAAACATACTTGCAAAAAATCCAAAATCTAAACTAGATTGGGATAGAAATATCCCAAAAAATGAGAGGGAGAAACTTTTAGATCTTGGCTAAATCAGAAGAGAAAGCTCCCAAACTGGAGGAAAGCAAGAAAAAGTAAAAAAGAAGATCAAAAGAACTTAAGAAAATGGTGAGGGGGAGGTCTCTCAGGAAATGTTGCTGTTTTACCCTACCAACATTGCAAGAAGTTAGTAAACAAGTGCATTTATGTACAGTATCGACCCCACAAGAAATTTAGCATATACCAAAAATCAGTAACCTGCAAACCTCTTTAAAATTCCGCCGTTGTTGCTCCTAAAATAGTTGCACTATAAGAAATTACGAACACCTTAAAATTTAGCAAATTAACCCATTCTTTAAAATTTTCACAAAATGCCAACTCTATAAGGAATTTTCCAAGATTCCATTATTTACCAATTTCTTTAAAATTTTACTAGATTGAGTAGTAAATTTTACCAGATTGAATTTACCGACATTTAGTGTACCAAAAAAATTGTCAACTTCTAGTAAATTCTACGAATGTGGTTAGTAAAATACCAATGCTATAACAAATGGATCAAACATCCCAATAAGTAAGTAAGTTAGCAAGTTCTTTCACATTTACAAGGTGTGGTCGTAAAACTGCCAATATCTAAGGTTACTAACATCCACATCAAATTAGTTTCATCTATGGTTGGTAAAATACCATCGCCATAAGGAATTTACTAATGCCTTGTTGAATAAGGAGTAGGGGTGCTTGGTTCCAGGGCAGGTGATTCCCACCCTAGAATCGGGAATTGCCCACAAGGGCTGGTTCCACAAAATGGTAACCGGAACTTGGCCAATGGCTTTGGACCCACTCAAGAATGGACCATCAATCCTGCCTGATTCTCGAGTGGGTCTAAGGAGCCGGTCTACATAACACAACAATCACTACAAGATTTTTCTGCAAAGTTCACAAGAAAATGAAAGTGAATTCCAAATTTGTAATAATAATATCAAGGTTAGGTATATATTATTAGCTTTAAGTAGATATTATTGTTAAATTTTTGTAGGAGTATAAAGTGTAGTTCCGTTTCTGGACATTAATAGTCTGATGTAAACTACGTATATTAACTCAAAAAAGTCTCTATACATAACATGCTCCAAATTAATATTATGGTTTACAGGCAGCGCTCCCAAACTTGAACGGATTTAATTTCTTGAAAAGACATTTACATAAGAGAGGAGAAGGCAATGAATAAGGAAAGTAATTGAGTAAGCGAGGAGGTGACCAAGAGCGAGATGAGGCGAGAGAATTAGGGAATTGCGATTTTGAGATCATAAAAATTAGAAGATATATATGTGTACCAGTCCTGTCTGGGTGATACTAGTGGGCAATCTACGCCTGGAACTGAGAACCACCCAAAATCAGCCTGTTCGGTCCGATTCAGTCCCGTTTGGGCTGTTCCCGATCTTTTGTATACCTCTAATAAGGAGTTTTGCATGCTATACACATTAATAATGAGCAGCAAAGTTAAAGATCCATTAAACATTTAATCTAAAACTAACCTCTTAAATAGAACACGTAAAGCTTTATAAAGTAGGGAATGAGGGCATAATTTTGCCATTTGGAGAACAGTCGGGGTACGTACTGCATGCGTTGTTCGATTATCTATTTCGTGTCTTCATGTTTTAATGATTTATATATTTTGCGTTCTCGACAATTCCGACTGAAATTTCACTGTTTTTTTTGTTTTAAAAGATAATTTCACTCCTTCCTCATAGTGAACTCAATATTCTTTATTTCTTGCACAAACTGAAAAATTGGTCTCACTTAGAAAGCAAGCTAATAGGGTTGACAACTTCTTACAAGGTAAATAATCTGTTGCTATGGCACATTATTTTAATATACCCAAGATACGTAATTAAATTTACTGGGCTTGTTTATTGATTGTCAAAATCCAACATGATGTCGTGTACCACAATGTCCCCGAAATGAACGAGCGAAACCCAAAGACCCTAGGGACTCTCAAAAATGGTTATAGAAAAGATAGGAAGATCGTTAGGAATAGAGTGTTTCCTTTTTATTCGGGTATACCCGGTAACAAAAACATAACTCGTCTTGGACTTCAAACATACTAACCGAAAACACTTCTTTTTAAATAAAAAAAAAACAAGACAAAATAAAAAAAAAATAAATCCCCAGCCGTAAAAAGATACACAAAAAACAAAAGTCACAAGCAATGGATCCAGTCACCAACCCTAAGTCAAAAGAGGGCAAACAACCCAATTTGGTCCTGCGCTAAGCGGCCACGCCCTTTTTTTTTAAGGTCACTTTCTTTTTTGCAATAGACATTTAGGTCACTATAAACAAGCCTGGGGACTGGGGGGGGGGAGAAAGCCAAGCAAAATTGTTAACGGCGAGTGAAGCCAAAACTATGTAGAAATAAAGAAAAGCAAATGAGGAAAAAAAAGCAAAAACAAAAAGTAAGGCACAGCAAGTCAGGATAATGGAATGGAAAAAGAGCGAAGCCAAAAATAGAAATGCCCTGTTTGTTTGCCCAATGGGCAATTCATCGTTCGCTACCATTTTGTTTTGTTATATTATTAAAATTTTTTGTTTTAAAAGTATCACGCTTTTTTGTCGTTTTTTCTGTAATTAGGGGCCCGTGTAATAAGCTTCTTCTTTTTACAAGGGGGATATTTTAAACTTAATGTTAATTTTTTTAAATAAGCTTTCCTTAAAGGGATAAAAGATAGAAATCATTAGAATAAATTTCACATATAAAATACCATGCATTGTCCCATCAGCCCACCGCGGACTCGCATGGGGTCATACTTACCTGGAACTTTTGGCTTATTGCTCAGTGCTGAATGGGGTCAAATAAACACGACCCAATAAACGAGTTTAAAATGAGCTAAAAGGTTTTAAAACTTTTTTTACGATGTACATAGCCATTGTTCACAATTCCTTTAGTGTTTCTTACATTTTTGTCATACTCAAAGCCAATCATCTCAAACAATTTAGTTCATCGATATTGACCCAAAAAAAAAAAAAAAAAAAATAAAAAAAAAAAAAAAAACTTTGAAATTACCACCCGATTAATATTAACGTGCGATTGCACCATGGGATAGATGAATTGAATGAAGCTATATAAATTACCCCAACCAACATCATAACCGGGGGGTTTCGGTTTTTCGGTGTGGGTTTTGTTCGGATACCTGTTCCCAGTTACAATTCATGACACTCCAAGATCTATCACGACTTTGTCGTCACGTCTCCATTCTCGGTATTTATAGAATAAGAACCTTTAAAGTGCCTTTCAAATAGATTTGATATATTCTTATTCGATCAAATTTTTGAAAAGACCAAATTCACAAATTAAATTTCAAAAGGTTCATAAATGAAAGTGGGTGAAAAATATAATGGAACATTCCATAATATACCAAAATCCCCGTTCTATTCACAAGATTACTATGTAAACGTCTCTTAATCAAGTCCTATTCTCGTGTGGAAGTTATACTTGGCATGGTTGATAGGGTTTTTGTGTCCGCATAACTGAGTCACAGTCACACAATAGTTTGAACTCAAGGCCAGTCTTGGAATTTACTAAATTAGTTACTCTCACATTTAACCGCCATTATGTGCGTTGTAATGCTAATAAAAAAATGATGCATGTTGTATGAGACTTAAAGGGTCCTTCCGAATAAAAAAAAAAGATATAGGGTCCTTAATTACAACATAACAGCGTTATGACATGTTATCGACAGCCTAGAAATATTTATTTTATCATAGATAAATAGTTTTACATAAATGACGATTATGCACGATGAATAATGTACGACGAGAACGG
>JAGVVM010007589.1:0-16730 GCA_019149425.1 Psidium friedrichsthalianum
CCCCTCCCTTTCCTCTTTCCCCCCCCCCCCCCCCCCCCCCCCTTTTTTTTTTCTCTCCCCTTTCCCCCCTATTTTTTTTTTTTTTTTTTTTTTTTTTTTTTTTTTGCTCTCCCCCTTTTCCCCCGCCCCTCCCCCCCCTATCAAGACTACATTTGTGTTGATATTGTTTGTTTTTTTTTTTTTTTTTTTTTTTTTTTGTGATGTTTTTTTTTTGATTGTTTTTTTTTTTTTGTTTGTTGTGGGCTTTATTTTTTTTTTTTTTGTTTTTTTTTTTTTTTTTTTGTTGTTTTTTGGTTTTTTTGAAAAAAAAAAAAAATTTTTTTTTTTTTTTTTGAATTTTTTTTGATTTTTTTTGAATTTTTGTTTTTTTGGTTTTTTTGATGATTCTTTTTTTTTGATTTTGAAAGAACTTTTTTTTTTTTTTTTTTTTTGTTTTTTTTTTTTTTTTTGTTTGTTGTTTTGAATTTTTTTTTTATGTTTGAGTGTTGATTGTTTGTCTCTTGTCTTTTTTTTTTGTTTTTTTTGTTTTTTTTTTTTTGTTTTTTTTTGTTTTTTGTTTTCTTTTCTTTTTTTGTTGATTTTGGTTGGGATTGATTTGAAATTTGTTTTTGAGGCTTTTGTTTTTTTGATGTCGTTTTTTGATTGTCGTTTTTTTTTTTTTTTTGTTTTTTTTTTTTGTTTGTTTTTTTTTTTTGTTTTTTTTGTTGTTGATTGAAAGAAATACCCATATCTGCTCGAATACTTTAATCGCATCGTAGGTTGAAACCACAAGAAAGACTTAGCAAAAAAGGAGAATTCTCATCGTGCCTCTAAATCTGACATATAAGCAGGACTTCCTGACCAGTTGGCCATAGAGGATAGACAGTGAAGTAGTGCTTTACTCCATTCTTGTCGATTGATTTCTCTATTGATTGAAGAACACATGGTGCTGCAAAATGCCCAAAAAAAGTTAGGTAGTGGACTACGTCTTCTCTTTACCCACCATCTGGCAATATCCTCGGTCCGTCCGTTCAGTTACTTGGAACATAGGGTTGGGCATCATGCCCTTCTTTCTAGGAAATGTGGAAAGAAACCCCCCCCCCCGTGATCGCCGAATCTTCTGATGAGGATCAACAGACAAAAGGAAATGGATGTTTTCAGGGAGGCATTTTTTGGACTGAAAGAAAAGAGGGAGACCAACATGAGTGGGGTGGTGGAAGACAACCATCATTCCAGTTGTTGGCCTGTGCCAATAATCAAGCCGAGTGAGTTAGGCATGATGAAGGGGAATTGGCTTTCGGTGATGGGAGCATCTGATGCGCAAGGAGAGGCCAAGAGAATTGATATATAGAGAGAATAATAGGAGCCTCTCTGAGAGCTCTCGGGAGGAAAAAAAAAAAAAAAGAAAGCTCTCTTCCCTTCCGGTGTTCCTTATTCTGCGCACCCCTGTGCATTGGTGTGCCCCTTACGCCTCCAACTCGTCACAATTGCCGTACACATCAAGCTCCCGGCGCGGGCAAAAAAGTTCCATTGCGGTGCAGCTCGACGTTCTAAACATCCACCGTGAATTTTTGCTATTCAAGGACGGACATATTCACAAAGGGAACGAAGAGAGATAGAGAGAGAGAGGAGAGAGAGAGAGAGGAGAGAGAGTTAATGGAGGAAACTCTCGGTGTTAAAGAAAATGTTCTTGATAGGTGGATACAATTGGCGAAACAAATCATCAGATAATGCCAACGATTGTGGCCTTTACGCCAAGGTCCAAGCCTCATCCACTGCTGCAGTCAACTCTCTACTCGCGATTTCCTGGCGTGAGTTCTACACGCCTGCTCACTAGTCTCCAACGCTAAACAGCCACGCCTAGAACAGGATGTCTAAACTGCTGGGGAGTCGAAAAAAAAATTCACTGGAGCTTTGACGGAGCCGCAAAAACATCCTCATCAAGTTCTTCAATCGACGCGAGAACATCGTCGACCAGTCCATCCTTGAACTTGGTGCGCGAAGTCTTCAAAGCAAAGTTCAAATTAGGTAAACGAGCAATTCTAATTTTTTACAATGTTAGAGTTAATTATCTATGTGATTGATTGCTTTTGCGCTAAAAAAGGTAAACCTTTTTTAAAGTTCAACATTGGTGATTTGTCCAAGATGTCACAACATTCACGAAATTTTGGATTTCCCTCTTGATATTGCTAGGTCTGAAGATTTGAGCATGACTTGATTGGATTCAGTTTGCCTCCTTTATTTTGACCAACTCTGGATTTTCTTGCATGTTCTAAATAAATTAATCGGATAAAGGTGAATTTTTTGGAGAGATAAAGAAAAAATGAGATACAATGAGATTGGAAGAAAACTCTTGGATAAAGATGGATTTCGCATACCAAAATTGATTTCTTCTGCATATCTTTCATCTTGTGGACATTGTGATTACTTGATTGGATATCCTATAAACATATCTTTAAAAAAAAATCTGGAAATCATCTAATGCATTTTCAATATCTCATAAGATAATCTTCTTTTTTAAGGAAAAAAAAGATGTGAATGCCTTTACAGATAGGTTCTTATACCCTTTAAAATTTCGGCACCTATCCTATCTGGGCGAGAATTTCATGTATTTTATTACTATGGTCTAAGGTCAAATATTTTTATAATATTCCTTGAATATAGTACATGCTCCTTGCGCCTTGTCCTCGGATATTGTGCATTATGGATGACCATTCGACTTCACCCTCGAAGTACGACGTCATCCGCACAAATGGAAATGTCCATCTCATCCCATAATTTTGGGACCGGACTAATAAATTTCATTAAAATTCATCATCCGACCTCACCCTCGGGGTACGATGTGGATAAATTCCTTCCAACCCTAACTTTGGGTACGAGGTGAATTCATCGAAAAAATTCGGATCAATGTGTGTACGATACTCAAGGTTTATTATACTTTTATTTGACTCTATTTTCATAAAAAAAAATTTACAAAAGAACATCAAATCATGGTCTAAAACGGAAATTAAATGTCAGATGCCTTTTAATATAAAATTAGACTTTGAGTTATCAATTTCTTAATTTATATTAATTGTTACCAACTTTCGGACATCTTTTATTTTTGCCTTTTATTTAAGCCGAAAATACCAAAAAATGTCATGCATGTGCATTTCATATAGGGTAGATCATGCATATTTATCTGTCATTTTTGCATTCATGCATATTTACCATGTCATTCATGCATTTTTATTCACGTCATATAGGTAGATTTGCATCATTTGCATGACATAACCTTTTTAATTTTAACTCATGTTTTGTGTGCATTAAAACTCATATCATGTCATTTTTTTTTTTTAAAAAAATTTAGCATGTATTCTTTTTTTTTAATGTTATTTTGCATATCATTAGAATCCATTTTTTTCATGCATTCAACTTAAATTTTCTTTAGACATCATGTTTGTCATATAGTTTAGAATGCATAGCATCATATGGTTTCATGTCATAATTACACTCAGGTAGTTGCATTGGCATGCATTCATTATTTCAAGAAAATCCCAAAAAAAAAATTGCACCTTGATTTTCAAAAGAAATCAATCGAATTGCAGTTCAAGAAAATTTTTTACAAGAATGGTACCAAAATGGTGTTAATTGAAAAAATTAACATAATCAAGTCCCCGAATTTGAATCTTTAGTTAGCAGAAAATAAGGAATTCTCCCGATACTTTATTTAGTTTTTAATCTACCTACTTAAAAAGATTAGTGGCGGCTCCAAATTCAAATCATTTGAATATGAACCTAAGTTGCAAATGGTAGAGCTTGGGAGAGCTCGGCTAGGTTGGTTAATTCATTTAATTAATCTAGTGATCCATTAACCAAGGAGTTCCTAATTTTTAGGTCGCGACATGACTCTTACTAGACATACACACAGGACATAGTGAGAGTGTCATCGGTGATTTATTTAGAACTTGACAAATAACTGGGAAGGCAGCATGAGCAAGTCAGTTGTGCGACATGCAAACAAGATCGGTTGCAGAGGCTTGGAACACGGATGGAGATGACAATTACGAAGAAAACGCTGGAATAAAATTAAGATCGTGATCAATTTCTCCTTAAAGTAGAGTCCTCCCCATATGATGACACTTCACAGAAAATGAGTTTAGTGAGAATAGGAAATCACAGTTGTTTTCTCGACAAAATTGACGTACAGATAGCAAATTCTTTTTGATTGTTGAAACAACGAGAACATTAGACATACGAAAATGAGGAGAAACATAGGTACATGTGTGGGTAATGGATAGATGGGACCCGTTACCTATGGTGACTTGCTAGGATCCAAAATAAGGTTGAACATTAACAAACTAGAAGGATTATTGGTCACATGGTGAGTAGCACCAGAATCACGATATCAGGATTCACCGGAGAAAATGGTAGGTGTAGGAGGAATTTCAGCCAAGTTGAGTTGAGGGGAAAATTCGGATGGTGGTTGCTGAAGATATTGTCATGGCAAACATTAGCACTATAACCATGTCTGTTATAAATCTGACACTGAAGATTGCTTCGTCTTTGACTCTGGTTATTACCAAGAAATGGATTAAAATTGGTGTTGAGATTCCGATTGTGATGTTACTGGCCAGCCCCTCGATAATTTTTGTCTCTTCCTTCTGGACTCTAATTTTGGAAAGAATGCCCATTATCTCGAGAATTTCTGACAGCACGTTGTTGTTGTGATCATGAGGTTGTGAGGAAACCATTATAGACCCATCAAAATGTTCAACAAATGTAGCTGGTGGAGCAACAGTATACTCCATGAGGTTTAAGTGTGCTTCATGGGACAATATGAGACCATGAAGGGCATCTCTACTCATTGTTTGATTTTGACTTTGCACTCATATGGATACTACAAGTAGGGGTGAACATGGTTCCAGGGTAGAATTGGGAACTGGAGAACCGAACCGCCGGTTCCCAGTTCAGTTCCAGGTTCCCATGAGTTAGGGTTCGGTTCTCAGTTCCGATTTTTTAGGAACCGCCAATTTCGGTTCCGGTTCTACCCTAGAACCGAACTGGAACTGGAATCGGAACCGAGAAAACCCTAATATTTAGATACTGAGATAAGAGTGATGTGGCTATCCCCATCGTGATTTACTCATTCTTGAGACTTGAGAGTTCTTCCTCCTCCTGCTTTCCTCTCCAAGATCACTGCTCGCCAGCATGCGACTGTCTCTCTCCGGCAAAGCTCTCTGTTTTCCATTTTTCACCTTTCCTCTCCAAGGATCAAGATCGCCAGTTTTCACCTTCGCCAATCGCATGACATCCCGACCTCCAATCCATCGCTAGAACGTGGAAAGGTTTATCCTTGACTTCTCTTCTCGGCTCTTAGCATCATTGTTTTGCGTCTGTCTATTAACTTTCCTTGAATTAGATCTACCATGTTTTGATTATGATTCTTCTGCCTGTGTTGCTTATTAGTAGCCAGCCGATGGTAATGGTACCATCGCGGTTATTCAAAGCCGGTGATCAATCTCAATGAGTGCGATGATGTCTATTTCATTTAGGTTTTGGCTTAAGGTTTTGAATCTGACATTGGCCCGGTTTTATCTATGTTCAATCTTCTGTTATCTACTTAGCCATCTTCTTACCAAACGGATCAAATCGCAATCTTCTAATGAGAAAACAAGCTTGCTTTTAAGTGCTAAACTGATTATGTTCTGCCATTGGCTAATTCATTCTTGTTTGTGTTGTTTTAGGTCACGGCAACTGCAAGTTCCTCTCTAGGTAATAAAGGATGTGAACTTTTATTTTCAAATTGTTGTTTTCTAGTGACAGTTGGTGGTTCAATTTTTAGTTTATTTGTTGATTTAGTTTTGGCCCAGTCTGGTTGGTAGAAGTGTCTGATCTTATGCACTCTTTCGTTGGTTGTCTTGAGAATAGAGAAAACCAGTCTTTCGTGATTGAAGAATTTATAATTAGATAAGTCCTAATCAAGTTAGCAATGGATGAAATGTTGGTATTAATGGTTATCGTTGCTGAGTTTCTAGGGATTGCATTATCATAGTTTCTTTTCACTTTGCCTTGCATTTGAGATGGTTAATAATTATTTCAGTTTAGATAATAAACATCTCTTTGTGCTTTGGATGGAGGTGGTAATGTGTATGAGTGTTCTTTTGTTCAGTAAGATTTGACCAAGCTTCCATTTTTCACGTATAGGGTGAAGCTTGGAAGGAATGGGATTGAAGCATTGATTCCATCTGACCTCCAAGGTTTAACTGAGTATGAGCAGAAGGCCCTGGCGAGAAGCGGTAAATTAGGTTCAGATATCATCCCACGAAGGTCGCGCGCTTCTCTGACGCTTTTCCTTTTTTGATAAGTAATGTGGTGCTCGTCTTAAAATTGACGATGAATCTGGTCGAGATCACCTGGTGTCGTTCTTTAAAGATCAAACAATAATATGAAAAGCAAAAAGCTGACTTTCTTTTGATATGTATTTGATTACTAAAATGCGGTTAAGCCTATTTGTGAACGTTTTCCCTTTCTTACCTTGACTTTCGATGTCCCCCTACCAAATCCTTCCCAAAGCGAACTCAAAATTTCGCCGTCGGCAAATTAATGTTTCCTTTAGCAAAGATTTTAATCAAATACGAAATCATCGGTGATCGATCTGGCGGTACTTTTATGAGCATTCATTTTATTGCCGTAGAATTCCTATATACGATCGTGCAGTTCCTTTCCGAGCGGCTGTAAGACTGATAGCTGTGGTGATAGGATAGGGTCGGGTAGGGTGAGTGATGTACAACTCAAATTGTGGCCGATCTTCCTAACTATGCTTGGGCCAAGATTTGATACTATATATTGCATGGCTTGACCTGCGAGTGTGAGGGGAGAGAGAGAGAGAGAGTGGGGGAAGAGAGGAAGATGAGCATCACAAAAGCAGTGGCCATGAATGGAGGGAACGGACTATACAGTTACTCCCAGAACTCCTCCTATCAGGTACTTCCAATTACAATATATATATACATACATATATATTACAAGATATGTGACATTAGCTTTTCTCTTTGTATTAGCAATAAAAGCCCTCTCATAAGTGGAATAAACAAATGCATATTTTTTTATTAAAATAAAGTGGTTTACTGAAATTTCCTAAATATTTTTGTCATAATTTGGTTCACCAACCATATGATTCCCTTGATCTCATGATTCTGTGTTAGTTTCATAACCAGATAGTCGTATTTCATCCTTTCTGCAACATCTTTTCCACGTTTGCCCTCTCTTCATACATCCGCTTCTAATCATTATTATATCAAATTACCAACCTTTATTCGGTGAATTTAGTATTGCAAAAGTAATCATCATATATTGTTCTATCCTACAGAAAGGAGTCGCTGTTGCCGCCATAGATATGATCAAGGAGGCTTTACCATCAGCCGTTGATCTCGACCACCTATGTTCATCCTCTCCAAACCCCATCATCAGAATCGCAGACTTCGGTTGTTCCACGGGACTCACATCCATTCAAGCCATCGAAACCATAATTCAGTGCCTCTTAGACCTCATCAAACCGATCGAACAACCTCAATTTCGTACTCTCGAGTTCCAAGCCATCTTCAACGACCTCCCCACCAATGACTTCAACACGCTTTTTTCCAACCTCCTGCTTGAGAGGCGGCAGTACTACGTGGCAGCGGCCCCAGGGTCGTTCCACGGCCGTCTCCTCCCGAGTGCGTCCCTACACTTGGCATACTCGTCCGTTGCAGTCCACTGGCTGTCCCGAGTTCCGCAAGAGATATTGGACAAGTCTTCCCGTGCTTGGAATGGAGAGAGAATTTACTACGCGAGCTCCCCTGCGGAGGTCGTAGGGGCTTACTCTGCTCAGTTCGGGAGAGACATGCAGGCGTTCCTCAATGCGAGAGCGGAGGAGATGGTCAGTGAAGGATTGATATTTATGGTCGTGCCTGGTGAGCCGGATTTGGTTCATGAATCTCAGACCACCCTAGGGTCGGAACTCGAGCTGTTGGGTTCTTGCCTTGTGGACATGGCCAAAACGGTACGTGATTGCATGCATGGGCTAACATTTGATGCATGAGATCGTACACGAGAATAATATTAGAGAGATTGAATTATTTATTTCAGGATGATTAACAAAATTCGGGGATGCTAACAAACTACGCTATAACGACACTTGTTCATGAAGGTTAGCAGTAGAGTGTTTGACTTGGATGTCCTAATTATTCCAACAAAGTACATTGACGAGAGTTTATTTCGGAAAAGATCTCCTTAAATAAGTAATCATGTGTTTTCGTACGTCATTTTGTAGTGAAAAATTCTGAAAGTTGCAATACCAAGATCAGAGATCTATGCAACAAAGTATGCGGTAACTTCCGTGAAAAATAACCTCTCCAAGTGAAAATTATGTAGTGTGACATATTGTTGGCTGTTTCCGCTGTATATCCCAGGATTACAAAACGAAAAGCTTTTATTTCGATGGTGTTAATATTTGTTGGATATGTGCATTTGAAATCTGTTTATTAAACGATTATACTTGACGTTTGACAAATGGTTAGACAATGACACTGTGGCGAAAATAACTATTTGTTTCCAAGAATTAAGCAGGGTTATTATCACTTTGAAAATGAATTTTGTGGACGCAGGGGATAGTTAGCAAGGGCAAAGTAGAGAGCTTCAACCTGCCAATGTATTTCCCATCAGAGAAGGAGCTGAAACAAGTGGTCGGTCGAAATAGATTCTTCGACATCGAGAGGATTCAGATCCTGAACCACCCCAAAGTGCATGCCGCTTTTTCCACCCCAGAATCGCGCTCTCTCTTCTTAAGAGCCGCATTCGAGGGGTTATTGCTCCATCATTTCGGCGATGAACTGATCATTGACGACTTGTTCCATCGGTACTCGCTCAAAGTGGCGAAATCTTCCTTTTTCCTGAAGCCAGAAAGCCATGAAACCATCAATTTCTTCGTGGTCCTCAAGCGTAAAATGCACGAACAGAATGTGCAGTGACTCCACTGGTACATAGTGCACGTTGTTTCATGGTGGGGAAAAAGCCATAGCCAGATCATTTTTCTGGAAGAGAGATTTGACCAGGAGCAGAAATTTGGGATCAAGTCAACGGAGCCGTTAACTGGATATCGCCAAATAAGAAAAGTTCGTGCTTACTTATTATGGTTGTTTGTTAAAATTTGGTAGATTGGCATTTGCTTGCTCTGTCGAGATGTTAGGTACATTTTAGGATATTCTGATTTCGTATATGTTCCTAGATGGACCCTGAGTGATTGTATTTAGTTTGTTACTTCATACAGTCTCATGTAAAGTCTATAACTAGGTTCATGTAATCTTCACTTTAATATGTACTGTAAAGAAACGTAGAACTATGTTGTATTGTATTGTATTGTATTGTATTGTTACTAAAATTAATATTTACAGCTTCTATTTATAGAAGTTAAGGATATAAACAAGTCAACAATAAATCAGAAAAAATCAAGGAGTGATTTCAAGAGATCCGCTACAAATCAAGAGCGATTGCTGAAAATCGAGAATGGTTGTTAGAGATCTGCTGAATATCAGATTCTAGATTTGATATCCTTTGACATTCCCCCGCAAGCTGATGTGAGAGATCTCACAGTAAGCTTGTACTGCAATAGACGAAATCAAGTGGTAGAGAGGGCTTTGGTAAAGATATCCACAGGCTAATCTATGGAGGAGATGTACTGAACATGGAGTTGCTTTTGAACCACCCGTTCTCGAACAAAATAGTAGTCAATCTCAACATGCTTCGTTTGGGCATGAAAAATGGGATTACCAGTGAGGTAAATGGCCGATAAATTGTCACACCATAAGACAGGTGGACTTGGCAACGATACATGGAGGTCGCGTAATAAGGCTTCTATCCATATCAGTTCGGCCGTTGTATCGGCTAGACACTTAAATTCGACTTTGGTGCTAGATCGAGCTATAGTTATTGTTTACGAGAGCTCCAAGAAATAAGATTAGATCCAAGGAAGACACTGTAGCCACCAGTAGTCCTACAAGTGTCATGGTCACCAGCCCAACTTGCATCAGAGAAAGCACATAGTTGGCAAGTAGAGTTGCGAGTAAGCAGAATGCCATAGATAGTAGTACCACGTAGAAAACACAGAACACGCTTGAAGAATTGCCAATGTGCATCAGTGGGAGCATGCATGAACTGACAAGCGGGATTGACTGCATAAGCAAGATTCGGCTGAGTGAAGGTAAGGTACTGGAGAGCACCGACAGCGCTATGATATAAGGTAGATCATGAAATAAAGCTCCATGTTGTAGTAAAGGCGGGTCAATACCGGTACTACAAGGAGTCGTGACAAGTCGAGCATCTTGTATATTAGGGCGTTGAAGAATGTCGTGTGCATACTTGCCTTGATGGAGCAGTAGACCTTCGTCAGTTCTTTGTAGTTCAATACCAAGAAAATAATAGAGTTTGGTGAGGTCTTTAATAGCAAATTCTCATTGCAAGGATTCAATTAGAGTAGACACAGGCGCTGAGGGCGACCCAGTTAGAATTATATCATCTACATATGCCAAGAGAAAGACACTGTATGCTGCTGAGTGAAGCACAAATAAAGAGGAGTCAACGAGAGATACTTTAAACCCAAGGGAGAGAAGAAAAGAACTTGTTGTCGGTGCCATGCACACAGTGCCTGTTTCAGTCCATAAAGTGAACGTTGGAGACAGCATACATGGTGAGGATGAGTAGAGTCGACGAAGCCTGAAGGTTACTACATATAATTTTCTTCTTCCAGATGACCATGGAGAAAGGCATTTTTCACGTCCAATTGTCGAAGCTGCCTTTCCTGACTCAAGGCAAAAGAAATAACGATGTGAATTGTTACATGTTTTACCATGGGACTGATAGTTGTATGGAAATCTACCCCTTCTTGTTTATTGAAGCCTTTGGCAACTAACCGGGCCTTGTATCTTTTAAGGGATCTGTTAGCCTTCGGCTTAACTTGAAATACCCATTTACAACCAATGGGTTTGCATTGTTTCGGTGGAGGTACAAGGGTCCAGGTCTGATTGTGCATTAAGGCAGTGTATTATTCATTCATAGTTGCTCGTCACGCTGGATCTTTATTTGCTTGAGAGTGTTGACACTTGATTTTTAGCCAATTTTTATTTCAAAAATTCATAAAAATTAATAAAAAGTAAGAAAATTGAAAATCAACTTTGGGGACCTTGGCATGGCCTAGGGAACCAATTTTGAGCAAAAAATAATTTTCCATATTTTTAGTATTTTCTGCATTTTATTTTCAAAAATTCATACAAAATCCATAAAAACTCAGAAAATTGAAAAATCAACTTTGAAAACCTTGGCCAAGCCTAGGGAACCAATTTTGAGCAAAAAATAATTTTTCATATTTTCGGCATTTTTAATATTTTCAGAAATTAGGAAAATAATAGAAAATTAATAAAAAAAATGGTATTTGAAGTCAGAAAATTACCAAAAAAATAGTATATTTTTAATTTAATTCTCCCCTCATTCTTGATGAATAAATTTTGAAAAATAAAGTCTGGAATCTAGATTTTCTTTGTTAATTTCATTTTTTAGAATATTTAGATAATTCTAGAAATTCCATTTTAGCTCTTTAATTTTCCAGTTTTACATTTTTAGAGTCGTGTCATCCTCCTCTATTTTCCAAAATTAAAATCGAGTCCAAAATCCCTCAGAATCGCCCAATTTCGCTAAAAAGGACCAAAATGCAATTTCTGATTTTTCAAATCAGTCCCTAAAATCACTAAAAATGAAATTAAAAATTTTCTAGGGACTAAATTGAAAATAAGGCCACGTCACCCCCTAGATTTTGATCTTCTGAATCCAATGGTGGTGGTGGTTCGTCCTAATTTGGCCATTTGAGCAATTTAATTTGAAAATGGACATTCGGCCGACATGAAAAATTTAGGGTTTTTGTGCAATTTGTAAGTAAAAATTGGGCGAAAACATATTTTCAAGTAAATCACATGCTCTGAATGCAATCCCCAAGTTTAATTGCAAAAATTCCAAGTGCAAGTGGGCTAATTCGCAAAGTTTTTAAGAGCCGGGTCTGTCGGATCGGATCAGATCCGACCCGACCCGACCCTTTTCGGCTTCATCTCCTTCCCCAGAAACCTGGCGCGCCCGTGATTTGAAACCGGGGAAGTTTGTTGAAAACAGGGGATTCGCGGAGATTTGAGGTACAAAATCAAACGAAAAATCTCAATTCTGTTGAGAAGATTTCGTGAGAGAGACTGAGGGTTCCGTTGGTGAGGTTTTGGGGCGAGATTCGCGCAGGGAGTACAAAAGGGGAAGGTGCTCTGTTTTTCGAGGGGAGGCAGGGGACGCCATTGAAGCTGGAGGCCGAAGCTCGAACGAGAGGGGTTCGTCGTTCTAGAGAGGACTTCAAGCTTCGAGACTGTGTCGAGGAGCTTTCTGCGGCTGCAAGGAGGATCCAGACTGTCGCCGTTTGAATTTGGTCGCAGAAACAGGTGGGTGCCATGGTTGAGCTCACAGAGCTTCGTTAATGGCAGATTCTACTCTTGTTGTTCATTCTTCGAAATTCTTGATCTACCGCGTTCCTTTGCTCATGCTGGTCTCGTCCACGTCTCTGTTTCTCATTTTTGCTGCATAAACCTCTGGATTGACCCCCTGAACTATCCCGGCCTGAGTTGACTTCGTGAGCCCATTCCTCGCGGGTTTGAATCAATCCATGCGCCAGGTAAGTTTCCTTGATCCTTGTTGATGCTTCGAGTCTGACCTGTGTAGCCTGTTGACGTATATTTGTTAAGTTCCAAATTGCGCCGGAGCAACGTTCGGCCGAGGATGAAATGGGTGTTCTTGATAGGTTTAGTAACCCCAAAATCGTGGGAATGTGCGTTAGGAAAGGCGTAGGTCGTATTCCGAGCGTAGTCGTAGGTGTTTGGCAACAATTTACCCATATTTGGAGGTCGCCGGCGATTTTCCGGTGAACTCGTCGTGACCGGAGGACTCCGGTCGTCTTCTCCGATCGTGAATTAAGGTTAGGCAATGAATCAATCCAACGGCTAGAAATTAGTCTTTTGGTTCAATCTCGACCGTGGAACTTGGTAATCAGAATAGGTGGTTCAGATCTGACCTAGGATTAGATCCGACGGTAAGAATTAGTTTGCCGATCCAAGAGTCATAGTGGAGCCACGTGGCGAGCATCTGACCCGTAGGATTAGAAATAAGAAAATAAATAAAACGGGATAAAAATCTAGAAAATTCAAAAAAAAAACCTAAAACTACGTCGTTTTGGTCATGGGTCAGATTAGTGGGCTTGGGCCGGCCTTAGATTAATGGGTCGGGTCCATCCGACCCGGCTCGTTTTAAATATGATAAAGTAAATAAAAAAACTAACAAAAACTCGAAAAATCAAATAAAAAAAAAAATGGAAAACTAATAAAAATCAATACGACGTCGTTTTGGTCTAGGTTTAGGTACCAGTTCTCGAGTCAAGCGGGCCGGGTCGACCCGACCCGGTCCGGAAAATAATAAAATTAATTAAAAAATAATAAAAATACGTAATATATAAATAAAAAAATCCCGAAAAATAATAAATAATAATAGGAAATAATAAAAAATATATATATAATAAAAAATTCGAAAGATTATAACAAAAAAGGAGAAAAAGTCATGGGAAAATTCTGAAAATCTTTAGAAAAATTAGGAAATTCAAAATACAAAATACAAAAATACAAAAATAGGATTAAAAAATAAGGAAAACCATAAAAAAATCGTAAAAAAAATTTTCAGAAAATCTTAAAAAAATCTTGGAAATTCGGGAATTATAGAAAAATAAATAAAAAAATAATGAAAGCAATAAAAAATCACACAAAAAATCATAGGAATTCTACAAAAAATTCAAAAAAAATTGTTAAAAAATAAGTAAATTTCAGAAAATATAGAAAATATTCTAAAAATAGGGAAATTCCTTGAAAGTCTTAGAAAATCCTAAAAAATAGAAAAAATATTAAAAATAAAATAAAAATAAAAAATTCCAGAAAATATAGAAAATATTCTAAATAATTGGAAAAATCCAAGAATCATAGGAAAATTCTCAAAAATGCCGAAAAAATGTCCAAGAATAGGGAAAATCCTTAGAAATTCTTAGAAAGTCTAAAAAATTCCAGAAAAATTACAAAAAATTCGGAAAAATCATAGGAACTCCTAAAAATCGTGAAAATTAGGGAAAACCACATTCAACTGGTTTTGACCTAATTTCACATTTCTGGCTTCCCGAACCTTCTAAAATGGCCATTCTGCCCTTCTGGTCAATTTGACCCAATCATTCCGAACCATCCCAAATCATCTTCAAACCCAATAGGTGTATTTTCCAGACTTCTAGGACTTCCCTCTGTTTTGTATTTGACTGGACGTGATATGTTTTTGACTTTCTTGATTGTGCATTTATTTTTCTGGTTGTGATTGATAGGATAGATAATCCCACCTGCATGAACCCCTTAGATCTTTAAAGCCTACCTTACCCAATCTCGCCTGTATGAATTCCTTAGGTTAGGAAATCACCCAACTTAGGTACCGAAAGGGCGTCGATAGCAATATCGACGTAACAAAGTCCCCGAATCTAGATCTCTGGTTTTCGTAGGATCGAACGATATCTCTCAATCGTTCGATAGGGTTTTCAGTCATACCCTCCAATAAATGACTGGTGGCGACTCCGTTGGCATGCACACTATTCACATGTCACCTGACCACACCAAGGTCGATTCAATTTGATTTTTCCTGACGCGATTTGGTATGGGCCTGGGAGGGTCCGAGCTAAGCCCAAATACCCAATGGGCCTAGCAATCCATTAACTCCCTCGGGACCCGGAAATCTCGGGAGGGTCGCGACAGAGAGAAGGAAGTTGGTGTCGATATTGAGGAAGCTTCGATTTGCAAGGCATAAGTGTGATTAGCTCGAAGTTGATGCCGTGCTAAAGTTTCATCCCGTAGCCTTGTCACCATGGGATGAGATGAGGCAGCTGGTGGTGAAGGCGAGTTGGAGGTGCTATCACTATCAATTCGATCATCATTAGTGGGTGGATCTAGGGGCAAAGATGACTTCGATTCTGAAAAAGGCATTGGAGAATTTTGCTGAACATGTACATGACAAAAAAAAAAATAGTAGTGGCAGTAGAGAGGCACTCCATGGATTGAGGTTGTTGCACATTGTTGTTCAAAAATAGAGAGAGCATAAGATGTTCTAGAGCCGCAACTGTGGTTTGATAAGTATTCGTTGGACCAGAGGTAGCAAAGGGAAATAATTGCTCATCAAAAATTGCATTGTTGGTGATGTGGATGCGATGATCTCTTAGAGAATAGCAACAGTAGCCTTTGTAGCCCAACGAATATCCTAGAAAAATGCATAAATGAGATCTTGATTGGAGCTTGTTCTTGCATAAGATCGAAGATTGGGATTGACCGTACACCCAAAAACCTTAAGGTGCTCAATACAAGGAACAACTTTATGAAGTGTCTCTCATGGGGTTCGGTTTTGTAGGATTGGTGTCAAAGCCGATTGATAATCGTAGTCTCAAATGCAAAATCCCACAAGTGAGGCGGCATAGAAGCATGGTTAAGCATTGAAAGGCCCATCTCAACAATATGTTGATGCTTTCTCTTGGCTATGCCATTTGGATGATGTTGATGAGGACATGAGGTCCTTTGATCAATGCCACAATCCTGTAATAAATGCTGAAAAGAGATCGAGAGAAATTCGCGTGCACAATCACACTGAATGGCTTTTACTGTGGTGGAAAATTGATTTTCCACAAAATTGAGGAATACGGAGAAAATGGAGAGGAATTGATCACGAGATTGCAACAAGTATAGCCATGTAAATTGGGAATAATCATCAATAAAACAAATATAATACCGATTATTAGATGTGGAGGTTATACAGAGCTGGATCCCATACATCAAAGTGAATTACTGCAATGGAAAACTTGACCTATGATGGGTGGTGCATGTGAATTGACTATGACTCTTACTGAACATACACACAGACCACAGTGAGAGTGTCACCGGTGATTTATTTAGTAACTGACAAAGAACTGGGAGGCAGCATGGAGCAAGTCATGTTGTGCCACATGCGAACAATTGGTTTGCGAGGCTTGGAACACGGATGGAGATGGACAATTGCGAAGAAAACGCTGAAAATAAAATTAAATCATAATCAATTTCTCCTTGATGTAGAGTCTTCCCCATATGATGAGACTGTCACAGAAAGGAGTTTAGTGAGAATAGGAAAAATCGCAATTGTGGGGGTTTCTTGACAAACTGACGTATAGATAGCAATTCTTTTTGATTGTTGAACAACGAGAACATTAGACATACGAAAATGAGGAGAAGACATAGCTACCTATGGGGTAATGGATAGATGGGACCCATTACCTATGGGTGACTTGCTGGGATCCAAATACAGTTGAACATTAGACAGACTAGAAGGATTATTAGTCCCATGGTGAGTAGCACCAGAATCATGATACCGGGATTCAATTGGAGAAATGGTAGGTGTAGGAAGAATTTCAGCCAAGTTGAGTGGAGGGGAACATTCGGATGGTGGTTGCTGAAGATATAGTCATG
This sequence comes from Psidium friedrichsthalianum, assembly GCA_019149425.1. NCBI lineage: Eukaryota > Viridiplantae > Streptophyta > Magnoliopsida > Myrtales > Myrtaceae > Psidium > Psidium friedrichsthalianum. The sequence goes on from JAGVVM010007589.1 coordinate 16,581, forward strand.
GCAAACTGTGGCCTACATGACCGTGTCTATTATAAATTCGACACCGTGAGATTGCTTCGTCTTTGACTCTGGTTATTACCAAAAACCTATTGAAACATTGTGTTGATAATTCCGATTGGTGATGTTTTGGCCGGTGGTGTGTTGTCGTGG
>JAGVVM010007590.1:0-13118 GCA_019149425.1 Psidium friedrichsthalianum
TTAGCGCTATCATAGGGACATTAGGCAGATGAGGTTGTCGAGAGGACAATTGATGTTGCTGCTGGGGAGACCTGGATGCATCTGAGTTGGAGTTGCCCGATTAGAAACGCAGAACCCAACCCATTAAGAGGAGCAATGTCTTGAATATTCCCTTGATGAGCCTGCTTCTGAAGTCCCGGAACCAACCTTTGGGCTTGCTGCTCTGAAGATACGGTCAGGCTGGTATCAAAGAAGCAGCTTTCCTATAAATTAACCAGAATTGATGCATCGCGTTGTAATTTATGGAAGAATGAAGGCACAATCTGATAATGACAACACTGTCCATCTTATTATGATTTCTGTGATGGACATCGAAATCATGAAACACATAGAAATCATAAAAGTTCACTTGCAAACTCACATATCACTCCAATTTTTAACTACCAGCCTTTTTAAAATTCAAGATTGTTTTCCAGCACAATCTATTCATGTAAAGGTAATAGTAAATAAGCAGAATTTTTCGGTTTATAATTGAAATATTAACCTCACCGTCACCATATGCAGAGCCTCACGAGGTTGCTAAGGTTGTATTTCCTTGTGCAGAATCAGGTCTAGGGTACATATTTACAGGACTTGGCATACCCACCATGCTGCTAGCACTCAGCACTGATGACGAGGTCATTCCATGAATCTCCGATCGACACATGGCGTGCTTCCGTTCATCCCACTATTCACAACCACACCGTTTCCACCAGGCTTCGTACGGACATCACAATCAGTCAGAGACAGAGATCCAGAAACAGAAAGGTTGGGTTGTTGAATGTTCATGGGAGATGTCATTTGATTATAATGCTGCATCTTATTCTGCTGATCACCGGCACAGACAATGTTCTCGGAAAATTAAATCTAGCATCCATGAGAAAATGCATAGTCAAGAAACGAGACCAAAAAAATGAGAATCAAATTATTGAAGAAGAACATCATGCTCACTCACGCATAGTAAATTACCTGCAAGAGGTTGTGAGTGCATCAGTAGATGACAAGAAGTTAGGACCAAGAACCATACTGCTTGATCCATGTAATGATGAAATTTCCCCAGATGAAGCAAGCATCAGTGGCACAGCACATTGGTTTAATAACGCTAGATTACTAGCTTGAGAACCTTGATACACAGGGGGAGCAGTTGTTTCGCAGAGATCAAAAGGTCTTCAGAGAGGGGGAAAATGTACTTTAGGCTCATGTAAAAAGATCAAGAATAAAGCTATTACATCTTTTCTTGCACAAAGAGATTAAAAGAAGATGGAGACGATGAGCATCGTACTTACGTGAGAAAAACTCCATTGAGGTTATTTGGACAGACTTGAGAAAGAGCACACAAATGAGAGTGGTGGACAGTACTTGCTTTTGATTCTGGCTGTCATTCTTCAACAGAACAGGAACAAAAAAATCAAAACCTTAGTCAGGAAGCATTCGAAATACAACAAGCCAAGTTTTTGATATCTTATCTGCTGTATATATACTATTGCAACCACACATTTGGTTGGTTACTGGCTTGACATCTTTATAGGATAATGCTTGGCTAGGTATGAATGTTGCTACTATAGTAACATATACATGGGTCAAACAGAAATATATAATGACCAACAGGTGGGCACACTATGGAGCATACTTTTTACAGGCCAACCCCAACCTATCTGGGTGCAATGTGGGCTCAACGTAAACTAAATAATATAGAGACCACAAAGAATTCCTACTCAAAGCATAAACCATTCAAAATCAGAAAATGCAGAAAATGGAGACAAAGAGAGTACTATCTTTCTGCATCTGGTCAACATCTTAAGTCTGCAATTTAACTAGTCCTACATCGAGGGCACAACCGTATTTCTTTGCAATGCCGCTTCTGGCTGATTCTAATAATTTTCGCGAAGTGTTCTTTTAAAGCTTGCTCCACCATAGGCCCTTGCAATCGCTGAAACACAACTGTCTGGCACTTCCCTGCATGAAATATGACGCAGCATTCAATCAACTGAAGCAGGCAAAATGTCGTGCTGGAGGTAAAATATGCAATAACACTTGTTCAACTTGTTGCAGACAGGAAGAAATAGAGATTTGCCTTAGGAATGCCTGGTACAAGTAGATGAATAAGAATGAGAAGACCCCGAATCTTCACCGCTATCAGCCCCATCACCAGCATTCTTATCCATTAAAAACTTGTGACGCTCCTTACATTCTTTAGGCTTGCGGAATACACACTGGATAAACAACATTGGAAGAAATAAAAACTTGAACAAGTGGACCTATCGACCAGCTTGAGAAAATGGATATATCAACCCTCTAAGGGTAGATAGGTAGTCAGTCTCTAACAAAGCATATGACAGAGATCTACCTTTAACATTAGAGTGTTTATTGATTGCATCGCTGATCAGCTCCCAATTTGGACCCATATCGTGCACCAGGACGATAAGAGCCTAAGAGCAAAGTACCATTTCAAAGACACGAAGATATGTGTCAGGAAGGGAACATTTCTATCAGCACTAATGGCCTTGATCTAGAATATATTTTCCAATGGCAATGAAAACAATGTTGTAGGAAATATGATAAGTTTTCCAATAGTGGCAATTATGACGAAATACCTGGTCCTCGAATAATGACCAGAGACTTCCAGAACCTGGCTGCGCTGTGGACATCTGCAGTGATAACAAATGCTCAGAAACACCGTGAAAAGAAACACATAAACTAATGACAGCAAGATAGAACTGATGACACACTGTTAATTAGGATGTACCTTAAATCCTTTCACTTTCCTGCTCCTATCACGACCGGACTCGAATTTACCAATTTGTTCGGAGTGGACATGTTACTCATTTGAGATGCTACAGGAGAAGGGATGGACCCGGTCATTGACATGATGTTGTTGAAAGTATTATCAGGTGATCGCTTCATCATCTTTGGCTTCTTGGCTGCATGTTCTCCATACATACATTCATAATGATTGAGAATGTAAAACTGAGAAAAGATCGGACACAATGTTTCCTCAAGAAACCTAATCAACAAACATGAGTTGGGAATGAGCCTTACCACTGGTTCTATTTGATTCAAATAATGATTCTCTAACCTTTTCTTCAATTGATCCTCTGCGCAACAATGGTGCCATTAGTTTGATACTTTCGTCATCAAGCATGGATGATACGATAGTCATATGATGTCAGGTAATTCAAGAGAGGAAGCAACATAAAAAAATTGAATCTCACGCGGAATAGATTCCAATTTTCTATGCAAACCAATAATAAGAAGTCTTCACCCACTAAATTTGATTTTTTATTACAGTCACAGAACCCCTCCATCTGTTCGTCCACCAATTTCTCCTCATAATACGCTACAACAGCTAATAACAACAAAAACAACACATCCGAAATATGAAACTACCCTTTATAGGGTCGTGTACATAGAAGACAACAATGACACTTAGTGGTGCCCTAATTATAACATTCAGATGATCTCCTGACTTAGAGAAAAGCTGCTGAAGAGCAGCAAGCATACGGTAAGACATCTTGAAGAGATCCATCATATATATCATATTCAAATAAAAAAAAGCAATAAGTGTTACGCAAATCACCAACTCGAGATTTTCTCTTCTTACTTATTACCGGGTAAAAATGAAATTATTGTAGAAATCATATCAGCAAAGCAAAGCTCTTCTAAGTGCCATGCAAAATGAGCGACATTATGTGTGTCAGGAATGATGAAATGCATGTAAATCTCTGACCACATATCAACAAATGGTTATAGAAAAATGTTCAAATTAGGAAATAAAAAACAGATAACAATGATTTCCTAACTAGACGCCGCAATAACAATATCAAAATGATGTCTAAGGAGGTCTGCAACCACCAGAACCTAACCGATGAGGAAAGTTAAAAACAAAAAACTCAAAGCTTTTGCCAGCCACTGCCTGCAGCATAGACTTCTGAAAATGATTTAATGAGGAGGAAAAATATGATCCAACATGAATCACTGACAATCTAAAAGTTGTCTTTCGTAAATCAGTAAGATTTTACTACCAAATCCAATGCACTTGACATAAACTGATGGGATTAGCCCACTAAAGAGAAGACCATGAGGATATTACCATGCATATAATGAATGAAAATTACCTGTTTCATTTGAACAGTAGAATCCAGCGGCCAATCCTGCCCGTATGGAGAACGCTGCAGTGGAAGAAGAATCAATCATACCGGCAACGAAGGAAAAAAAAAATGCAAAGGATTCCCTGAATTTGCCAAAGGTAAGTTCGCACCAGAAAATTTCGTTTCTTTTTTTTTCTTGGATTTGATTGAGGCATCAGCAGAGTCACATGGCAACTGCTTTTCAAGGCCCCCAACTGACTCAGCCTCCATAATTTTCCGAACCTGTGATCCACTATGCAGTGTACTCTGATCATCCTGAAAAGAATTGGTATCTCCACTAGAAGCATCACTTTTGGGATAACCCTCAAACCAGCTCCACCAGTAAAGGGACTTAAGACCCTCTGTCTGGGAGTAGTTCGCATGCGCTTTGGTGGAACTGGACCCAACATCAAGATTAGCAGCTCTCTTGCCCATAAAAAATGACTGTTGCGTCCCCATTCTGTTTTCTCCATAGGGTAAATCAGCTGCCATTTCATATGATCCAGAAGTGTATGACTTAAAAATTTTCCGATTCTTCTGAGAAAGTTTTGATAACTTGCTACCTTTCGAAGGCCCCAGAAGATTGTACATGAATGTCTCTCGCTCATTTTCGTACCCATAGACTGAATAAAATAACTAATAAGCAACCCAAAGGAGGAGAAACTGATAAAGAACTTGGATATCCCAAATCCTGCAATCACCTGATGCTGTCTCTGGCAAGGATGAATTGACTTCCTCCTGCATATAACTTTCCGTATTCTGAACATTACCAATCCAATATGAACAAAAAACGACCAGTCAAAGCTCACATAATTGTGCCCACAATATTCCCTAATAGGCAAAAGAAAGGCCATCCCACATGATGAGGAATGAGGGTCTCCTAAAGCCTTTCTGCGAGCCTGCTTGTTGCAGCTTAACATTTCTATCTATAAAATTCCACTCCAAAATTTGAAATTAAAATAGTTTTTTGTGAGCGTGTTATCAAAATATAAAATACCTGTGACTCCATATGTCAAATATTCGTATATTTTGAATGGTTTTAGGAGTTTTATGTGAAAATGAAGAAACAATCAAACTGTAAGAGCTACAAATTGGAAGACGTAAACAGTAAGAGCTACTCCCATGTAACAAATTTTAAGGCAAATGGAAAATATCCACTTATTAACAGCAGCTGGGAAGGTACTTGCCTCACACTGTGTCACACAGGATTCGATAGACTTCCTGTATGTCTCCATTGCACCAAAGGAAATTGGGTAAAAGATGCTATCCTGCTGAAATAAAAATGTGATCTGCTGTAAGTTAAAGCAACGCCTGCAAGAGCAATCTGCAAGCATCCAATTATACACAAAATTCGCAGAGAGTGGATGCTTCAATGATTTCCAATTTCGCTGGCACTATGAACACCATAGTTCGTGCTGTGCACTGACCAGAATGCTGATAGCATATGCTAAAAAACTATAAACAAAATCAGAGAGCCAACAGGAGGATGCCCATTTGATAACACCAAGTTCGTGGCATCACAATACAGAGAAATTTGCAACCAAAGAGTGGACACTTACTCCTGTAAGATGATTGTATTGGGATAAATGGAATCTCTATATCTGTCACTTCATCTGTATCCGTTAACACCTCAGCTTTGAAGGCAGGAAAATGTAGACTGTTCTCTCTCAAAAACCGCATGGCATATCCCTGAACACAGAAACATAGACATTCCAACTAGCGATTAAATAAAGGCAAATACATGAGAGACAACCAGTGGGATGACATGCATATCAACCAAGTGCTCCCCAAGCCAAGGCAGGAAAGTTACTTAGTAAGAAGGCACAAATGATTGATCCATAAGAGATACCAGAGAACGCTAATGCTTTTCTTATAAGAAGCATCATTTTCATTCATGAATCATGAAAAACCAGAGGAAGATGCATGAATTTTGGTGCTTACAACACTTAACCAAGCAGCACTATTAGCATGAGAGAACAATTATCTTCCCAACAATACCTGCATCTTCTGGGTTTTTTCTGCTCTTGTCATGGTGCAAATCATTGTAATCTCTTTTCCTTGGTCCATCTTCCGGACAATGGTTGCTTTTCATATCAAAACTTGCATCATCACCATTAGCAAGCATATCTGCTACATGCCAGAATTGCATCACAGCCTTCGTAAAGTTGAATGCTAACTTTTTCATCTTTTTCTGACGATCTTGTTCTTCAAATCGCAATTGTGATGCAGAAGCAATTTGATGACATAATTGAGCCCGCGGCAGTCATCTTCCAAACACGCTCCTAAAGAAGTACAAGATGAACCAGTTTGAGGAATATATCACTTCCAATGCAATGACTAAGTTTCTATGGAAATTCAAACGTGATTTTGTTTGATTAAGCATCCTTTGATTGCAATAGTTGAGTCATTACTCTAGATTATGAAATTTGATTTTGTTTCAATGGCTATGTTTTAATAGCACAGTTTCAGAAACTGCAGTTCATAATAACCGCCATTGCCAATAACAATTGTTTGCATTTAGAAAAGTGATATATTCCTCAAACTGGTTCATCTTGTACTTCTTTAGGAGCGTGTTTTTGGAAGATGACTGCCGCGGCTCAATTATGTCATCAAATTGCTTCTGCATCACAATTGCGATTTGAAGAACAAGATCGTCAGAAAAAGATGAAAAAGTTAGCATTCAACTTTACGAAGGCTGTGATGCAATTCTGGCATGTAGCAGATATGCTTGCTAATGGTGATGATGCAAGTTTTGATATGAAAAGCAACCATTGTCCGGAAGATGGACCAAGGAAAAGAGATTACAATGATTTGCACCATGACAAAGCAGAAAAACCCAGAAGATGCAGGTATTGTTGGGAAGATAATTGTTCTCTCATGCTAATAGTGCTGCTTGGTTAAGTTGTTGTAGGCACCAAAATTCATGCATCTTCCTCTGGTTTTTCATGATTCATGAATGAAAATGATGCTTCTTATAAGAAAAGCATTAGCGTTCTCTGGCATCTCTTATGGATCAATCATTTGTGCCTTCTTACTAAGTAACTTTCCTGCCTTGGCTTGGGGAGCACTTGGTTGATATGCATGTCATCCCACTGGTTGTCTCTCATGTATTTTGCCTTTATTTAATTGCTAGTTGGAATGTCTATGTTTCTGTGTTCAGGGATATGCCATGCGGTTTTTGAGAGAGAACAGTCTACATTTTCCTGCCTTCAAAGCTGAGGTGTTAACGGATACAGATGAAGTGACAGATATAGAGATTTCCCATTTATCCCACGACAATCATCTTACAGGAGTAAGTGTCCACTCTTTGGTTGCAAATTTCTCTGTATTGTGATGCCACGAACTTGGTGTTATCAAATGGGCATCCTCCTGTTGGCTCTCTGATTTTTGTTTATAGTTTTTTAGCATATGCTATCAGCATTCTGGTCAGTGCACAGCACGAACTATGGTGTTCATAGTGCCAGCGAAATTGGAAATCATTGAAGCATCCACTCTCTGCGAATTTTTGTATAATTGGATGCTTGCAGATTGCTCTTGCAGGCGTTGCTTTAACTTACAGCAGATCACATTTTTATTTCAGCAGGATAGCATCTTTTACCCAATTTCCTTTGGTGCAATGGAGACATACAGGAAGTCTATCGAATCCTGTGTGACACAGTGTGAGGCAAGTACCTTCCCAGCTGCTGTTAATAAGTGGATATTTTCCATTTGCCTTAAAATTTGTTACATGGGAGTAGCTCTTACTGTTTACGTCTTCCAATTTGTAGCTCTTACAGTTTGATTGTTTCTTCATTTTCACATAAAACTCCTAAAACCATTCAAAATATACGAATATTTGACATATGGAGTCACAGGTATTTTTCCTATTTTTGATAACGCTCACAAAAACTATTTTTAATTTCAAATTTTGGAGTGGAATTTTATAGATAGAAATGTTAAGCTGCAACAAGCAGGCTCGCAGAAAGGCTTTAGGAGACCCTCATTCCTCATCATGTGGGATGGCCTTTCTTTTGCCTATTAGGGAATATTGTGGGCACAATTATGTGAGCTTTGACTGGTCGTTTTTTGTTCATATTGGATTGGTAATGTTCAGAATACGGAAAGTTATATGCAGGAGGAAGTCAATTCATCCTTGCCAGAGACAGCATCAGGTGATTGCAGGATTTGGGATGTCCAATTCTTTATCAGTTTCTCCTCCTTTGGGTTGCTTATTAGTATTTTTTATTCAGTCTATGGGTACGAAAATGAGCGAGAGACATTCATGTACAATCTTTCTGGGGCCTTCGAAGGTAGCAAGTTATCAAAACTTTCTCAGAAGAATCGGAAAATTTTTAAGTCATACACTTCTGGATCATATGAAATGGCAGCTGATTTACCCTATGGAGAAAACAGAATGGGGACGCAACAGTCATTTTTTATGGGCAAGAGAGCTGCTAATCTTGATGTTGGTCCAGTTCCACCAAAGCGCATGCGAACTACTCCCAGACAGAGGGTCTTAAGTCCCTTTACTGGTGGAGCTGGTTTGAGGGGTTATCCCAAAAGTGATGCTTCTAGTGGAGATACCAATTCTTTTCAGATGATCAGAGTACACTGCATAGTGGATCACAGGTTCGGAAAATTATGGAGGCTGAGTCAGTTGGGGCCTTGAAAAGCAGTTGCCATGTGACTCTGCTGATGCCTCAATCAAATCCAAGAAAAAAAAGAAACGAAATTTTCTGGTGCGAACTTACCCCTTTTGGCAAATTCAGGGAATCCTTTGCATTTTTTTTTTCCTTCGTTGCCGGTATGATTGATTCTTCTCCACTGCAGCGTTCTCCATACGGGCAGGATTGGCCGCTGGATTCTACTGTTCAAATTGAACAGGTAATTTTCATTCATTATATGCATGGTAATATCCTATGGTCTTCTCTTTAGTGGGCTAATCCCATCAGTTTATGTCAAGTGCAATTGGATTTGGTAGTAAAATCTTACTGATTTACGAAAGACAACTTTTAGATTGTCAGTGATCATGTTGGATCATATTTTTCCTCTCATTAAATCATTTTCAGAAGTCTATGTGCAGGCAGTGGCTGGCAAAAGCTTTGAGTTTAACTTCCTCATCGGTTAGGTTCTGGTGGTTGCAGACCTCCTTAGACATCTTTTGATATTGTTATTGCGGCGTCTAGTTAGGAAATCATTGTTATCTGTTTTTTATTTCCTAATTTGAACATTTTCTATAACCATTTGTTTGATATGTGGTCAGAGATTTACATGCATTTCATCATTCCTGCACACATAATGTCGCTCATTTTGCATGGCACTTAGAAGAGCTTTGCTTTGCTGATATGATTTCTACATAATTTCATTTTTACCCGGTAATAAGTAAGAAGAGAAAATCTCGAGTTGGTGATTTGCGTAAACTTATTGCTTTTTTTATTTGAATATGATATATATGATGGATCTCTTCAAGATGTCTTACCGTATGCTTGCTGCTTTCAGCAGCTTTTCTCTAAGTCAGGAGATCATCTGAATGTTATAATTAGGGCACCACTAAGTTCATTGTTGTCTTCTATGTACACGACCCTATAAAGGGTAGTTTCATATTTCGGATGTGTTGTTTTTGTTGTTATTAGCTGTTGTAGCGTATTATGAGGAGAAATTGGTGGACGAACAGATGGAGGGGTTCTGTGACTGTAATAAAAATCAATTAGTGGGTGAAGACTTCTTATTATTGGTTTGCATAGAAAATTGGAATCTATTCCGCGTGAGATTCAATTTTTTTATGTTGCTTCCTTCTTGAATTACCTGACATCATATGACTATCGTATCATCCATGCTTGATGACGAAAGTATCAACTAATGGCACCATTGTTGCGCAGAGGGATCAATTGAAGAAAAGGTTAGAGAATCATTATTTTGAATCAAATAGAACCAGTGGTAAGGCTCATTCCCAACTCATGTTTTGTTGATTAGGTTTCTTGAGGAAACATTGTGTCCGATCTTTTCTCAGTTTTACATTCTCAATCATTATGAATGTATGTATGGAGAACATGCAGCCAAGAAGCCAAAGATGATGAAGCGATCACCTGATAATACTTTCAACAACATCATGTCAATGACCGGGTCCATCCCTTCTCCTGTAGCATCTCAAATGAGTAACATGTCCACTCCGAACAAATTGGTAAATTCGAGTCACGGTCGTGATAGGAGCAGGAAAGTGAAAGGATTTAAGGTACATCCTAATTAACAGTGTGTCATCAGTTCTATCTTGCTGTCATTAGTTTATGTGTTTCTTTTCACGGTGTTTCTGAGCATTTGTTATCACTGCAGATGTCCACAGCGCAGCCAGGTTCTGGAAGTCTCTGGTCATTATTCGAGGACCAGGTTAATTTCGTCATAATTGCCATATTTGGAAAACTTATCATATTTCCCTACAACATTGTTTTCATTGCCATTGGAAAATATATTCTAGATCAAGGCCATTAGTGCTGATAGAAATGTTCCCTTCCTGACACATATCTTCGTGTCTTTGAAATGGTACTTTGCTCTTAGGCTCTTATCGTCCTGGTGCACGATATGGGTCCAAATTGGGAGCTGATCAGCGATGCAATCAATAACACTCTAATGTTAAAGGTAGATCTCTGTCATATGCTTTGTTAGAGACTGACTACCTATCTACCCTTAGAGGGTTGATATATCCATTTTCTCAAGCTGGTCGATAGGTCCACTTGTTCAAGTTTTTATTTCTTCCAATGTTTTTATCCAGTGTGTATTCCGCAAGCCTAAAGAATGTAGGAGCGTCACAAGTTTTTAATGGATAAGAATGCTGGTGATGGGGCTGATAGCGGTGAAGATTCGGGGTCTTCTCATTCTTATTCATCTACTTTACCAGGCATTCCTAAGGCAAATCTCTATTTCTTCCTGTCTGCAACAAGTTGAACAAGTGTTATTGCATATTTTACCTCCAGCACGACATTTTGCCTGCTTCAGTTGATTGAATGCTGCGTCATATTTCATGCAGGGAAGTGCCAGACAGTTGTTTCAGCGATTGCAAGGGCCTATGGTGGAGCAAGCTTTAAAAGAACACTTCGCGAAAATTATTAGAATCAGCCAGAAGCGGCATTGCCAAAGAAATACGGTTTGTGCCCTCGATGTAGGACTAGTTAAATTGCAGACTTAAGATGTTGACCAGATGCAGAAAGATAGTACTCTCTTTGTCTCCATTTTCTGCATTTTCTGATTTGAATGGTTTATGCTTTGAGTAGGAATTCTTTGTGGTCTCTATATTATTTAGTTTACGTTGAGCCCACATTGCACCCAGATAGGTTGGGGTTGGCCTGTAAAAAGTATGCTCCATAGTGTGCCCACCTGTTGGTCATTATATATTTCTGTTGACCCATGTATATGTTACTATAGTAGCAACATTCATACCTAGCTCAAGCATTATCCTATAAAGATGTCAAGCCAGTAACCAACCAAATGTGGTTGCAATAGTATATACAGCAGATAAGATATCAAAAACTTGGCTTGTTGTATTTCGAATGCTTCCTGACTAAGGTTTTTGATTTTTTTGTTCCTGTTCTGTTGAAGAATGACAGCCAGAATCAAAAGCAAGTACCTGTCCACCACTCTCATTTTGTTGCTCTTTCTCAAGTCTGTCCAAATAACCTCAATGGAGTTTTTTCTCACGTAAGTACGATGCTCATCGTCCATCTTCTTTTAATCTCTTTGTGCAAGAAAAGATGTAATAGCTTTATTCTTGATCTTTTTACATGAGCCTAAAGTACATTTTCCCCCTCTCTGAAGACCTTTTGATCTCTGCGAAACAACTGCTCCCCCTGTGTATCAAGGTTCTCAAGCTAGTAATCTAGCGTTATTAAACCAATGTGCTGTGCCACTGATGCTTGCTTCATCTGGGGAAATTTCATCATTACATGGATCAAGCAGTATGGTTCTTGGTCCTAACTTCTTGTCATCTACTGATGCACTCACAACCTCTTGCAGGTAATTTACTATGCGTGAGTGAGCATGATGTTCTTCTTCAATAATTTGATTCTCATTTTTTTTGGTCTCGTTTCTTGACTATGCATTTTCTCATGGATGCTAGATTTAATTTTCCGAGAACATTGTCTGTGCCGGTTGATCAGCAGAATAAGATGCAGCATTATAATCAAATGACATCTCCCATGAACATTCAACAACCCAACCTTTCTGTTTCTGGATCTCTGTCTCTGACTGATTGTGATGTCCGTACGAAGCTGGTGGAAACGGTGTGGTTGTGAATAGTGGGATGAACGGAAGCACCCAATGTGTCGATCGGAGATTCATGGAATGACCTCGTCATCAGTGCTGAGTGCTAGCAGCATGGTGGGTATGCCAAGTCCTGTAAATATGTACCCTAGACCTGATTCTGCACAAGGAAATACAACCTTGCAACCTCGTGAGGCTCTGCATATGGTGACGGTGAGTTTTAATATTTCAATTATAAACCGAAAAATTCTGCTTATTTATCTATTACCTTTACATGAATAGATTGTGCTGGAAAACAATCTTGAATTTTAAAAAGGCTGGTAGTTAAAAATTGGAGTGATATGTGAGTTTGCAAGTGAACTTTTATGATTTCTATGTGTTTCATGATTTCGATGTCCATCACAGAAATCATAATAAGATGGACAGTGTTGTCATTATCAGATTGTGCCTTCATTCTTCCATAAATTACAACGCGATGCATCAATTCTGGTAATTTATAGGAAAGCTGCCTTCTTTGATACCAGCCTGACCGTATCTCAGAGCAGCAAGCCCAAAGGTTGGTTCCGGGACTTCAGAAGCAGGTCACTCAAGGGAATATTCAAGACATTGCTCCTCTTAATGGGTTGGGTTCTGCGTTTTCTAATCGGGCAACTCAACTCAGATGCATCCAGGTCATTCCAGCAGCAACATCAATTGTCCTCTCGACAACCTCATCTGCCTAATAGTCCCTATGATAGCGGCTAA
>JAGVVM010007591.1:0-19079 GCA_019149425.1 Psidium friedrichsthalianum
ACCTAACCATTTCCATTAGGGTTTCTGTTCCTTCTTTCTGCAACCCCATTCTGTTGTGAAATGTATGGGATAGACAATTGTATTTCTATTCCCTTTTCATCACACAAATGTCTGAACTCATCAGATAAGTATTCTCGACCTCGATTGGACATTAATACTTTTATTTTCTTATCAAATTAATTTTCCACTAAGGTCATAAATGTCTTAAAGCAGCTTAACACTTCAGATTTATGAGAAATCAAATAGACATATCCGAATTGAGTGTAATCATCTATAAAAGTGATGAAGTATATAGTTCCACGCATAGCCCTTGCATTCATCGAGCCACAGATGTCAGTATAAATTAATTGCAATGGAAATTCAGCTCTTGATCCTTTTCTAAATGGCTTTCGAGTTATTTTTTCCACTAGGCAATACTCACAAGTGGGCAATTCGACTTTCTCAATATTGCCCATTAAGCCCTCTTTGGCTAATTTATTCATACGTTGTTGACCAATATGGCCAAATCTAGCATGCCACACGTTCACATGATTATCACTAGAATGAGTAGATGTAAACAGGGAATAACAAATATTCACATTAATATTTTCAACATCCAACTAAATAGAGTCATCCACAAAATAACCTGAACCAGAGAAAGTTGTACCTAACAACAAATCCACGCTAATGTCATGAAAATTATACAAAAAATTTTTTACTAAAATCAACACAGAGACAATATTTCGACGAATTTCTAGAGCATATAGGACATCATGAAGGAACAAAATGCGACCACCGCACATGATAAGTTGACAGGTGCCAATTCCTTTAACTTCCACTCTGGAATTTGTCTCCACATAAATTCATTCCGCTCCACGTGGAATTCATCGAAATTCCACAAAAGTATTTCTGTCTCTAACTACATGGTCTGTGGCTCTTGTGTCTACAGTCCACAAAGGATAAGATTCAGTCATAAATATTAAACTTGATACATAACTAACACTTTTAAGTGTATAAAGGGTTTCTACCTTCTTCGGCTCGCCATAATCGCAAGCGAAGTAACCCTTCTTGCCACAATTGTAACATTTCACCCTTGAAATATTTCTCTTAAAGAGACGTTTCCCTTTTCCATGCCCGTTAAACTTTGTTTTCTTGCTAGATAGTTCCACTCCTTTACCTTTCCCCTTTCTAAACCCACCAGGATGTTTGCGTTTGGAGTCCAAAGTTCCATACGAGCCAGAGCCAACAAAATACATGTCAGTTTGTGTCTTAGTCGCCAAAAGGCGATCCTCCTTTAGCTCAAGATGGCGCATAGCATCCTCGAAGGTCTTAGCATTCTCATTATGGGTTAGGTTGACTTTCATATGCTCCCAACTATGGGGCAAAGAGCGGATCACTGCCTGCACCTGTTGTTCATCAGATAATATGTGACATGCATCCTTGAGCTCACTAATCATATTTGATATGCGCCTCAAATGCTGCTTCATATTATGCCCATGTGGCATCTTATATGTGTCGAATCGAATTATAAGCTACCTCAGTTTGGTAACAAGAGCCTGCCCAAACCTAATCTTTAATGCATCCCACATATCTTTTGCATTCTCATGCTGTCTGAACTTACGCATGATATCATTATCCTTGCTGTTCAGCAATGTAATACGAGCAATAGAATTCTTTTTCTTCCAAGCAGCAAAAGCTTCTTTGTCTCTTTTATGCTGCGCAGTGGTTCCATCCTCTGGTTCTGTTATGACCAAGTTAAGAACTTCCAGTGCATCTAGCTCTTCTAGCACACACTGGATTTTCAAATTCCAAATCTCATAATTTTCATCGTTTAACTTCTCCCCTTATTGAGCTCAGCCACGATGTTCTTTGAAGTCATTGCCATTGTATTTGAATATGAGGTTATTTAGACATTTTGTACGAATCATTAATGCCTAACATTTGTGGACACTTTTTACACTAACTAATTATACTAATATACAATTTCACATAAGGCCATAAATTCGAAAGTTCACTATATTCCTAATCATCATCTAAGTATCCTCGCTTGAAATTGTCATTAGTATAATTATTTAGGTAAAAACTGAGTTCTTTTAAAGTTACCCAAACTATTTAGAACTCCCCACTCAAACATGCAATAACAGAAATTCATATTAAAAAAATTATATTAAATAGACAAAAGTCAACATGGTTCCAGACATAACATAAAATATACCGCATAAAAAAAATCAAATATAATCACGTGTTATCCCCTTTTCTTCAGTAAGACAATGAACTCGTGTATACTTCATTGTATACTTCATTGTACAAGGAAGGGAATCCTTAAGGTCTTTAGGAGGGCTTGTAACCAAATCAGGTACCCAAATAGATACTGTTGGAACACTTTTCAGGAAATTCTTAGTTGACGCCAAGGCGCATTATGTCTGTGTCATGACCCATTCATTCTAAGTGATGACGTCTTCGTCATCCCAACCCTTATAAACTCGTTCAAGAAATAAAGCACGAACTCCTTGTATGTGATATTATCAAGCCATATGCGATGCATCATCCCATATCATTCCTTAGGCATGATGTTCCTTAGTGCATAAAACGCATTTTTGGTATTCATTTCTTGCCCTTTCCATATGATCTCTTGGATCATATCGTTGACCGTCTTCGCATAAGATATAATATCACTATTATTATCCCATCTATAAGTGCACAACTCCTCAATCTTCATATTAAGTGCTCGCCTTAGCCGACGTGTACCTTTTCTTATAGGTGTTTGCACTTTATGTGCATACCACTCTATACTAGGTCCTGGTCTTGATGACATTGTGTTGACACTTGATTTTTGACCAATTTTATTTTCAAAAATTCATAAAAAAATCCATAAAAAATGAGAAAATTGAAAAAATCAACTTTGGAGATCTCAGCCTAGCCTAGGGAACCAATTTTGAACAAAAAATAATTTTCCTTATTTTTCGTATTTTTCTGCATTTTATTTTCAAAAATTCATAAAAAATTAATAAAAAGTCAAAAATTACAAAAGCAACTTTGGGAACCTTGGTTTGGCCTAGGGAACCAATTTTGAGCAAAAATAATTTTCCTTATTTTTGCATTTTTAATATTTTCAGAAATTAGGAAAATAATAAAAAATTAATAAAAAATAGCATTTGAAGCCAGAAAATTACCAAAAAATAGTCAATATTTTTAGTTTAATTTTCTCTCCATTTTGGATGAATAAATCTTGAAAAATTAGTTCTGGAATCTAGGGTTTCTTTGTTAATTTCATTTTTCAGAATAATCAAATAATTTTAGAAATTCCATTTCAGCTTTTTAATTTTCCATTTCTACATTTTTAGAGTCGTGTCATCCTCCTCTATTTTTCAAAATTAAAATCAAGTCCAAAAGCCCTCCGAATCGCCCAATTTCGCTAAAAGGGCCAAAATGCAATTTCCAATTTTTCAATTTAGTCCCCAAAATCACCAAAATGAAATTAAAAATTTTCTAGGGACTGAATTGAAAATAGGGCGACGTCACCCCTAGATTTTGACCTCCTGAATCCAATGGTGGCAATAATTTTTGCAAAAAAGGACCCTAAGACTTTGGATTTTGCGAAATGATTATTCGGGTCAAGTTTATAACTTGGGTTTTTATGTCAATTCTCAGACAAATTGGCATAAAATTCATTTTCTCAATAGACCTCATGCCATAGAACGCAACTTCGGCATTTAATTGGTTCAATTCTGAATTTTAAAGGGGTAATTTGAACGAATTTGGCCAACCGGGTCAATCGGGTCGGGCTGGATCCGACCCGATGACCCGGTCAACTGCTTCGGAGGTCAACGGACCAAATCTGGTCCTTCTCCTTCGCGCGAAATGGAGTTCGAACTGAGCAAATCTCAACCGAGAAGATTGAACGCGATTCCGAGAGATTTTGGGGAAATTTGGTTGAAATTTTGAACGAATCTGGGAGGAGACGATCTCGGAGGAGGTTATACAGCTCAAATCGAGCTTAAAAGGGGGACGAAGAGCTGGAGTTGGGGGACTTTTTGGCCGAAGAGAATCGGGGACTGCAACCCGAAAATTGGAGAAAGCTAGGGAGAGTCAAGGCGTGAATTTGCTTCAGGAGGATTGCTGAAGTTCATTGGAACCGGCCCGTACCAATTCCAGAGCTCACCGTCGCTCAGAAAGGTGAGTCGCGAACTCGAGCTTCCTTCTGTGCTTTAATGGCAGATTCATAACCCGCCCGTCCTTCCCCCAATTATCTTGTGCTTTTCACTCCCCACATGTCACTGAGCATACCCCCATTTCACTTTTGCATCGATCGAACGCGAGAGTCCCCATTCGAGACCTCCTATTCTTGTCCGACCGTCGTTTCCTCGCCAGCCTAATCTGGCAATCTAGAGTTCAATCGGAGCACGAGGTAAGCTTCCTAACCACTCTGTGATGCTTCTCCATGAGTTAATTTAATGGTTATGGTCGGGATTGTTCGATTGGGTCTGCCATGGCCGTGACTGTCTGAGCTTTAGCTGAGCTGTTTCGCCGTTAGATTTCGGTAGAATTTTGATATGTTGATCCGGGTTTAGATGCGAGTCGGTCGGAGGCGGAATTGGTTCGATCGGAGTAGGTCTCACCGTTAGATCTCCGCCAGTGAATGGTAGCCGTTCGTCTGGTTATAGACTGATGGAGAAGACGAGTCCAGTCATTCGTTTGACTTGGTCAACGGCTGACGTGGCGGTGATGTGGAAATTCATATCGTCGGCCACGTCGGCATGTTGACCTAGTCAAACGCTGACGCGGACGACACGTCAGCTCGTCATATATTAAAAGCCAACAGGTTGATCGGACGGTCAGAATTAATCCCGGAGTCAATCTGGGCCGTACGTCTCAGTAATTAGGATAGACGGCCCAGATATGGTCAAAGGCAGATCCGACGGTTGCTTCAGTCCGCTGATCCGAGAGTTCTGGCGCGCCCACGTGGAGGAGTATAGACCGTAGGATCAGGGCAGCCGAAAAATAGAAAAATAGAATAAAAATCGGAAAATCTTGAAAATTCAAAAATTAAATCCCTAAAACTACGTCGTTTTTGAGTTGGGCTTAGAATAGTGGGCCTTGGGCTTGGGTAGTGGGCCGGGTCAAGCCGACCCGGTCCGTATAACTAATAAAAATAATAATAAAAAAAAATTAATAAAAGAATTAATAGAAATAGAAAATTTCAGAAAATTAAATAAATAAATAAAAACAAAAAACGATACGGCGTCGTTTAGGTTTGGGCCTGCGGGCCGGGTCCTCTCATGGGCCGGGTTGACCCGACCCGGTCCGAAAAAATAAAAATAAAAAAAATAAAAAAAAATAAAAATTTAGAAAATAATGAGAAATAAACAATAAAAAATAGCAATGAAAATGCAAAAATAGAATAAGAAAGTAAAAATTCTAAAAAAAATCTTATAAAAATTTAGAGATTCAGAATTATAAATAAAAAATAATAAAAAACAATAAAAAATCACAAAAAATCATAGAAATTTTACAAAATTGTTATAAAAAAAAAAGTGAAAACTTTAGAAAGAATAGGAAAAATATTAGAAAATAAGATATAATAATAGGGAAAATCCCTAAAAATCACAAAAGTTTTTTCAAAAAAATTCTAAAAATAATTATAATAACAATAAAAAATGTTCAAAAATAGGAAAAATTCAGAAAAATCACAAAAAAATTCTAAAAAATGTCCAAAATAGGAAACCCCCTTAGAAAGCCTTAGAAAATTCTTAAAAAGTCTAAAAAAAATTCCAGAAAAATTACAAAAAATTCGGAAAAATCATAGGAACTCCTAAAAATCGTGAAAATTAGGGAAAAACCACATTCAACTGGTTTGACCTAATTTCACATTTCTGGCTTCCCGAACCTTCTAAAATGACCATTCTGCCCTTCTGGTCAATTTGACCCAAATCATTCCGAACCATCCCAAATCATCTTCAAACCCAATAGGTGTATTTTCCAGACTTCTAGGACTTCACTCTGTTTTGTATTTGACTGGACGTGATATGTTTTGACTTTCTTGATTGTGCATTTATTTTTCTGGTTGTGATTGATAGGATAGATAATCCCACCTGCATGAACCCCTTAGGTCTTTAAAGCCTACCTCACCCAATCTCGCTTGCATGAATTCCTTAGATTAGGAAAATCACCCAACTTAGGTACCGAAAGGGCGTCGATAGCAATATCGATGTAACGAAGTCCCCGAATCTAGATCTCTGGTTTTCGTAGGATCGAACGATCTCTCCCAATCGTTTGATAGGGTTTCTAGTCATACCCTCCAATAAATGATTGGTGGCGACTCCGGTGGCATGCACACCATTCACATGTCACCCGATCACACTAAGGTCGACTTCGATTTAAATTTTCCTGACGCGATTTGGTATGGCTTGGGAGAGCCCGAGCTAAGCCCAGATACCCAATGGGCCTAGCAATCCATTAGCTCCCTCGGGATCCGGAAATCTCGGGTGGGTCGCGACACCCTCGATTATTGAAAAGTGAAATTTTATCCCTCGAACGACTACCTATATTGGATTTGATCCTGACCCTTGTTTGGCTCAAGTAGGGATAACATCTCCTCGCTTTGCCTGTCGAATTGGAGGTGGTAGCCAGAAAAAAAGGTGCAGTGTTCCCATGATCCTTCATAGCTATTGACACCTAATTTTTGACTAACTTTTTTTAGTCATTTTTGCATAAAAAATTAAAACTAATTTTTGTTCTTGTCAAGAATAATAAAATCATTTTTCATGCATAGCACATTTAATTTTTAGCATTCATACATTGCATTAGCATTTATCTAGACTGGCAATGCGAGAATGAGCTAGAATTAACAGGCGATTTGGACCCGAACTCACATTTGATTTTCAGCCAAGCAAGGGAGATTCGCTGAATTTTTGCAGGGCCATTCATGTTCATTTAAATTATAAAATCTTTTAATTAATTGTTTATTAGTCAGAAAAAGCCTAATTGGGCCTAAAAATTGTGCAGATTGAGCCCAAAATTCAATAAAATTCGGCTAGCCCATGGACCAGGGCCTAGACGAATTCCATAGCTCATTCAAGTATTAAAATTATGCAATTTAGGCCCCCTAAGACTTAATTAAAGTCAGATTTTTGTTTAGGGGTTTATTTCGCGATAATTAGAAAACTTAGGCCCTAAATTTGTAATGTTTGGCCTATATAAACAAGTTTAGCTCTAGTTTTTTTTTTTTTTTTGGTGCGGGGGGTTGTGTGGAGGGCAATTCGTATCACGTACGGCGTTGAGGAGAGAGCCACAGATTGAGATTCACGTTCACAGAGGAGAGAAAAGAGAAGAAAAGTGAGGGGCAGTCTTCCAACATTGAAGAGGAAGAGATGTCCATCCATCTCAGAGGAGACAAGGCGCGGTGGTTTTGTCCTTTTATGGGATGATCCCGCTGTGATTACTAGAAAAAAAACCCAGAGGTTTCTCCTGGTAAATACATCAGTCGTTTACATCGGGGCCATGCCCTAAGAATACGGGCTTTTTTTTTTTTTGTTATCTTGTTCGCCTATTTCGAAGATCCAATCTAGACGACCAGCGAAGCTTCATCACTAGCGGATCCGTCGACGTGTCCGAAATTGTCCTCGCCGGTATCCAGCTCCGTCGCTGTCCCGACGAGCGACCGCTGATCCTGATTCGTGATGAAGTACATAAAATCCCGAGAGAAGCAGAGCTTTGTCCGATTCCCGAATCACCCTCGGAAGGTGTTTTTCCACTCTTTGGTGGTTCAGCAGAAGTCCCTTGGTGATTATCGAGGAACCCTGGCCATCACCAATTACAGTAATCCATAAAGTTCTTCGTTGGCCCCGGTGTTCTACTAACATTCTTTGTAGGTTCCTCGATGAATATTCAAACGCCCAACTCGCACTCCAGGATCTTCATCAATAGCTAGGCGCACCAAGGGAGACCCCCATGAGCAGTCACGCACTAAGAACTCCTCTGGCGTCTTGGAGTTTCTTTCTCTTTTTTTTTGTTGGGGGGGGGTGAATTTAGCTTACCATGAGCTGAGTCTTGCGAGCTGATTTGTTGAGTCCAGCCGTGCGTGTGGACCATCCCGAGACGGTCCCATCACCAAGCTTGAGGTGCAAGTTTGGAATTGGAAAGCAACATTGCAAATTAAGTATATCTCCTAATTTAAAATTTTTGCAATATTATCATGCTCCCTAATTATGCCTTGTTCCTCGGAAACGTATATTAAAGGCAACATCTGACTTCAATTTCGAAGTACAATTGTGCTCGTACATGTGAATTAGACATCAAATCCTCGATCTTGAGAGCGGATTGCTAATTCCTAAATAAAATTTCAAGGTTTGCTCTATGTATATAAGGATGACGGTAATTCTATAATATATTCATTTGCTAACCCCAATTGCGGGGAATGTTGTGAATAAAAATCAAAATTTTTTATTTAAAGGTGCTTTATGAGCAATATTGTTTATTTTTGTTCAAATTTCATTGTTTTCATGATCTATATAAATTCTTGAAAAATCCCAAAGGGATTCAACACCTTTTACATGTAAATAACCCCTAGTAAAGTTTAAGACTTTAAGAAATCAATTCCTTGGATTAAATTAGGTGTTATTTTATGTTAGAATAACATTTTACATCAGTTTTTTTCCTAAATTCGAAAATCATAAAAAAAAGTACCAAAATCATTCATTTTGCATAGCATATAGTATAGATATATGCATATATTGTCATATCATATTTGCCATCTCATGCATATAGCATAGGCCTTGCCATGTCAATTTTTTTACATGTCATGTGGTTAGATTGTATTTGCATTGCAATTAACAAGAAAAAAACTTAAACAAAAATTCAAATAATCAAACTAAGGATTTTTCATGAAAATCTAGTACCGAAAGGGAATTAATTGAAAGATCAATGTAATCAAGTCCCCGAATCCATTTAATCTCTAGTTCGTACGAAATAAAGTATTTACTCTTGAATACTTTATTTAGGTTTCTAATCAACCTATCGAAAATGGTTAGTGGTGACTTCAAATTTATAATCATTCTAATTAATCAAAGTTGCAAATTGGTAAGGCTTAGGAGAGTCTATATTAGGTGAGCCATTTAATTAACCTAATAATCCTTTAGCCTCAAATTTATTCAATTTTAGGTCACGATAGCTTGGTAATCCCGCTGGGGACTTGCTCTAATTTTTTGGAAAAACTAAGACGTAATTGGGGTACTTGAATTTTTCGGAAAATTAAAAGTTTTAGTGGACTTAGGCCAATGAAAATTTCATGAATATCTATTGATTTGGCTCTTGATTGAATCTCATTTATAAGGTGTTAAATGTTCTTGCAGAGACCGAATGATAATAGGAGGGTGATTGCTAACCCTTTCTTGTAGATTGAAGGAGAATGTGTAATGGTTTGTATTGAAGCAATGATTGCTATTAAACTGTTATACATGCCTTAATTACTTCAGCATCACACTAGCACACATAATCCGCCATTAAACCCGAATGGCTAGGCTTAGGATGGTGCTTGATTAAGGACACTTTGGCCATTACCATTTGGCCCATTTATCCTCTAAACATGAAAGTTGTAGAATAGGGTTTGAACTAGTGATTTGTCAATTTTCAGGCATCAATTCCCATTTTTGATTGCCCATTTATCCTCAAATAAAAAATCGGACAAATAAGTTTTCTGAACAAAATTTTTGGAAAGAAGTATTAAATTGTATTGACACGTGCATTTCTTGCTCAAACTCAAAACATAAAAAATTGTTCATCATCATCTCAAATATATATCTGTAAATTTTGTCGTCATTTTGAGCATCCTACGAATTGTCATGAATTTTTTGTTGCCAAAATTGGATAGAATTGAAACCTGTTTGGAATGGCTTCATGACGTTTCGATGTCATGTTTATCTTTAGCCGTCTAAATCCTCATCTCACCCAAAATACCATCTGCCGTCATAATACTGCAGGTAATATATTATGCAGATACGTAATAACCTCATGATACTCTGTCAGAATCAAGGAAAATGGGAAAGCTGAGGTGAATGGCCCGTATGGAGAAGCAAAAGAATAGAGTCAATGACTAGCTTGCTGCGTTAATCGCTCTAGTTGCTAATCTCCTGACTAATACGCCACCACCGCAAGCTTTACAGATAGCTCCTCTACTGGTGTGTCTCCTTGAGAACGACAATAGTCGTGGTCAAGCTTCACAGATAGCTTCTCTATGGTCCTACCGAGCACTAACATCAATTAAAAAAGAAAATGGAACCAATTCCCAGTGCTTGGAGGATGAGTGCTCAACTTGAGAGTTTGGCAGTGCATTTCTCACGTTTGCATTCAGTATTCTTATCACATGAAAAATTTAAATATAATATATTTGTAGGCAGCAGTATTATTATCAGCACTAGAGTTGAATTTCGTGGGAAATGCAATACTAGTTGATCAACTAATTAACGCAAATTCTCAAATGCATCCATAGCATACAACATATATTACACGTGAAAATAAGTTGGGTTCGGACTCTTTTTTTTATTCAACGGATGGATTTGGATTCTGAACCTTTGAGGAAGATGACTTCAATTAAAAGAATATATATTTGTATTATACAAAGGGACTGGCTCGGTTGGGCTGATTAGATGGTGCCCATTCAAAACCACGAACTAAACCCATCCGCTAGTTCCAAAAAATTCAAATCGGGAGCCGAACCGGTATCCGCCGGTTCCACTCAAAATCAACCGATTGGGTATGATTTGGTCTAGTTTCGACGAATCATGATTTTTTTCTCATCTCTTTGGCCAATCACAGTATACGTAATCAAATAATCTACGGAATGTGATTGATGTAAACCAACATGTTGGAACTTGGATTGCCGGGGTGTTTTGGGGGGGGGGGGGGGGGGGAGCTAAAATTTGGCTATGGAAGGTGATCCGAGAGAGTTGGGCAGTAAGCTCTCTGTTTTTCCATTTTCCGATGCTCTGTTTTTCTTTCTTCCTCCCTCCTACTTTCTGCGGTCAACGGTTCTTACACCGAGTTGGCCTTTGACTTTCTCCGTAGATGATGAATTGGCAAATCGTCGGCCGCAAGCAAAGAGAGGCTTCTGGTCGGTTCCTGCACCTAATGACGAGGCTTCTGCATTTATATTCAGCTTTCCTGACTTTTGGGGTCAGGATTTACCAATTCAGGAGTTGTGTTTTTGAATGAACGAGATTAAAGGTCAACAATAGAACCCATTTGGATGCCGAAATAGTTAGGATTCAACATCAGCCTATACGTCAGAAAGCGTAGTCGTAAGATCAAGTCCATCCGTCTGTTAATTTCGCGATTTTGTTGCAAAGGAGTAGGCTGTGGATCCATGAAAGAGATTAATTAAACAGGTGCGCCGAGGCAAACGAAATTGTAAAGGAGAAGGAGCGGAACCGCTTACTAAAGACTGGAGAATTCGGTTCTACATCAAGAACAGTTTTTCAAGTTCTCGGTCGCCTTTTTCCGTCACGTCTTATCCGAAGAAAGGAACCGCAATAATTTTGGAATATACTGAAGTTTTGTGTCAGCTTCCAAGCACCCAAATCACTAAAATACAGAGAAGCTCTTCCAGAATAGACAACCACGTAATGATTTCGGAAACTGTATCCGGGTATTTTAACATTAGAAACCTAAGATATACTGCAACAGTTGAAATAACTTTAGCATCCCAGAAATATGTGTTCGTATGAATTCTACTGCTTCAATTGATTGCAAAAACCCAGAGAAGTACTTTTGCCTAGTCCTGTCAAGCCCCTGCCGTGAGAATACGAACCCAGAGAAGTACTTCTGCCTCGTCCATTCAAGCCCCTACCGTGACAATACAGTCCTGAAGGATGCTGAATGTAATCTATTCAAGCAAAATATGCATAAGACCTGCAAAGGAAACGCCACTCCATCTCTTTCAACAAGTGTGAGCTCTCTGCCACGAAGACGACCGAGCGAGAAACAAAAAGATTTCTTATCATGAAACTTCAGAAACCCTAAATATGCACTCGCCTATCTGCATTTACCTTACATGTCGCTGTGCGACTTCAGTAGTTCCTCCAACAACTTATCGTCCAGATACTCGAACTCGATTGCACCTCTGGATGGCTGGGCGGAAGCTGACACAGTGGATGATGACGAGCCGCTGAAGAGGACGACAACGACAACTGTGATGGGGACATGGAGAGAGAACTCTGCTGGCTGGAGACATTACGGTCATTCTGAGCGTAGTATTGTTGCTCGTTTGGGAAGTTGAGGATCGCCAAATGGCCTCGGAAGGCGAAGGCGGCCCGGTCGTAGGCTCGAGCAGCCTCCTCCGCCGTCTCGAAGGTCCCTAGCCAGAGGCGGGCGCCATTCCTCGAAGGGTCCCGGATCTCGGCAGCGAACTTGCCCCAAGGGCGCCGCCGGATCCCTCGGTACCGGGGTGGATCACATCGCGACATTGTTGATCCCCTCTGGTTCCTGGTATTTTCGCTGTTCGCACTGCTCCGACTCCCTCTCGAAGAAGACCCTTCCATGGCGAGATGAGTTATACCAAATGAGGAAGTGAAGACTGTGATGATCTGCGTGCAAGCTTCTTTGGTAAACTTGAAGGAATAAGATTTCAAATTCGATGGCAACAAACAAACGTTGGAGGCCGTCGGTTCCGGTTGGATTATATATAGGGTTTGGTCAGATAAGACCGGACTCGATGAAAAGTTCGGGGAGGTCGTATCTGACGGCGGAGGGTTTGTGTTTTTTAATGTCCTTCTGTGAGAATGTCTGAGAGAGACAAAACGAATTTGAGCAGCTTGAGGATCAGGTGGCCTTTTGACGAACACCAAGCGATGGTGACCTTGGATTCGAAACTATATATTATTGCTGTGTCCCTTGCCTGATACGTGTGCATGAACGTGCATGACTCGCAGGATGAGGTAGCAATGTTAGAAGCAAATTCTATAATGGATCTGATTCTTCTCTTTATTTAAGTGGTGATGATGGATATGCATCAAACTTTTGAATTAGGAATACATACATACACACATATATACACACACCCGCAGGATGAGGTAGCAATGTTAGAAGAAAATTCTAGAGTGGATCTGATTTTTCTCTTTATTTGAGTGGTGATGGTAAATATGCATCTAATTTTTTAATTAGGAATACTTCATATATACACAGTTGACATAGATTTGTCATTTGTAATCCTCTTAAACTATATACATCATATAAAGGGTCTAAATCATTTGTCACTCTCTTAAAGTGCGCCTCAATTTGTGTTGAAATACCGACAACATTTTCATTTTTCTCCAACTTAATCCTGATGTTAGAAAGAGGAACTTGTACATGTCATCATTGTATATTTTAGATTCTACATGATATCTTAGAAAAAAATACCAAAAAAGTCTTAAACCTATTGTATTGGTATTTATTCAATCATAAACTTTTCAATTGGACCAATTTAGTCCTAAACATTTTTTACATTGTTGCCAATTCAGTCCATCTAATTAATTTAGGTCGAAAATTGCTACATGGATGCTAATTGTCCTATGTGGCATCGCCAGCACTGATGTGAATTTTTTAAATAAATTTCCAATTAAATTTTTTCTTTTTTTAATAATTTTCTTTTGTCTCCTTACTTTTGTTTTCTTCCCCCAATTTGTGGCCAATCGGCCTCGCCGGGCCAAGGGGAACATTGGAGAGGCTGACCCTTGCCCAGGCAAGGGTGGCCTCATTGGGCCTCGCCAGACCTTACCTGGGTGGGGTTAGCCCCGTGTCAAGGAGGAGGTTGACCCTCATCCAGGCAAGGACTAGCGAGGCTGCTTTGGCTTGGGCAAGGGGAGCCTCGTTGGTGCTCCCCCTCATCTTGGCGAGGTCACCCTTGCCTGGTCAATCATTGGCAATAAGAATAGGGGGGAAAAGGGGTGAAGGAAAAAAAGTAAGGGAAAAGAAAATGAATGAAAAAATAAAGAATTTTCAAATTTATTTAAAATTATAAAAAAATTTCACGTAAAATGGCTAGCATCCACGTTAGTGGTTTTTAGCCTAAATTGGCCGGATGAACTAAATTGGTATCATTGCAAAAAGGTAAAGGATTAAATTGGTCAAATTGAAAGGTTTAAGACTGAATTGGTATCAATGTAATAGATTTAGAACTTTTTTTTGTACTTTCCCCTGATATCTTATATTGGTAACGCGGTGGATACAATCAATAATTATATAAAATCATGATATGTGTATACAATAAGTGGTTGTTTAGCATGAGAATGTGCATGTGTCTTGATCCCAAAGCTGATTATGTAAGAAAACAATTACATTGATGGTGTTTCATAAAACTCTGTGGTATCAATATGTATTATGGACATTTTGCGAATGAGAACCTTTTTTTTTCCTAGTGAGGGAAATAAAGAAAAGGTGAAGTACAATTTTGTTAAAAAGCAAATTATACCTACGAACATAGTGTTCCATCACATTTGCAACCTGTCCCTCGATTATTGAAAAGTGAAATTTTATCCCTCGAACTACTACGTATATTTGATTTTTGAACCTCATTCGGCTCGAACAGGGATAACATCTCCTCGCTTTGCCCGCCAAATTGGATGTGGTAGCCACAAAAGAAGTGTGGCGTTCCATGATCCTCCATTGGACCTTCAAACAATGACCCATAAAATGAACAATTATGAGTCCTTCTCTTTTCAATCATTACTTTTTTGTCTTCTTGAATTCTTTATAAAGTTTCAGATTTGAATGAACAATTACTTTTTCTCATATCATCCAAAAATAATACGAATCAGCAAATATTTGCCAAAGCACATTTTTAGATATTTTGTCCTTGATTTTAAATTGAAAGGAAATATAAATCGGTAAATGAGAAATTAAAGGTAAAGTTTTATAGGTTAAATGCAGATAACGTGAAAAACAATGACATATGTCTTGTCATGCGGCCTTCACAAGGAACAAGTAAAGTGCCACGCTTTGAGCACATGAATAAACGTTTTCCTAGCTGCGATTCAATTATATAAATTAGAATTCGATTCGTACTATTGATAAGGGTGAGTCCCATGTGAGTCTCATGTTGGTCCCATTCAATTTGGCGGTCCCGATTTAATTTGGTACATGTGCTAGATTTACTATACGATTTCTCAAAAGTGACATCTCGATCACATCCTTTATCCATATGCCTACCAACCTTCTTTAATTACAAACTAACTCCATATCTCAAATAAAAATTTTCTCCGTTGTCCCTCTCTCTCTTCCCCGTCCCGTCCCTTCTGCTTAGGCAAGCAGCCACAACCAACAATTGATTTCTGTGTGCGTTGCCTACGGTTGAAGACCAAATTTGATCGTTATTTATGGTCATCTGCTCCCTCGCGCAATGGACAGGTTAATTGCGCGACGTAGCAAAGAAAAGACGAGGATTCCACAACAAAAACAAGAAAACGGAGAGAAGAGAAGAGAGGACAGCACGAGCGAACGGGGGTTTTGTTGCTTGCAAGTTATGGACATCCCGACGAGCCGAACCAACTCCGTTTCGCAGTGCCTAGTAAGTATACGAAACTTTTATCATTTAATTGGAGGAATTTTCAAAGTTAGGTCATAAATTGAAATTATGTGAGGTCTAAACTATGAGATTCGATTGAGGAGTGTGTCGCGACCCTCCCGAGATTTTTCCTTTATCGGGTAGTCTCGAGGAGCTAATGGATTGCTCGGCCCTTTTTTTGTATCTGGGCTTCGCGCGGGCCCTCCCAGGCCCATACCAAATCGCGTCAGGAAAGATTTTAAATCGAGGTCGACCTTAGTGTGGTCGGGTGACATGTGATCAGTGTGCATGCCATCGGAGTCGCCACCAATCATTTCTTGGGGGTATGATCGGAAACCCTATCGAGCGATTGGGAGAAATCGTTCGATTCTGCGAAAACCAGAGATTCGGGTTCGGGGACTTAGTTACGCCGATATTTCTATCGACGCCCTTTCGGTACCTATGTTGAGTGATTTTCCTAATCTAAGGAGTTCATGCAGGCGAGATTGGGTAAGGTAGGCTCTGAAGTCTAAAGAGTTCATGCAAACGGGAGTATCTATCCTATCAATCACAATCATAGAAATAAATGCGCGATCAAGGAAACAATTCATAGAGAAATCACATCAAAAGCAGTCAAAACTAGCCTAGGGGAGTCTTATGAAGGCTTAGAAAACATGTCAATCGGGTTCAGGGTGATTTGGAATGGTTTGGGTCAGATTGACCAGAGGGGCAAAATGGTCATTTTGGAAGGCTCGAGAAGTCAAGAATGTGAAAATAGGTCAAACCATTGAATGTGTCTTTCCTTGATTTCCACAATTTTTGGGAATTTTTCTGAATTTTTCTTGATATTTTTTAGAATTTTCTAAGACTTCCTAGAATTTCCTATTTTTTGGAACATTTTCTATATTTTCTAGGATTTTTGTTTTTGACTTTCTAGATTTTTTCTATATTTTCAAATATTTTCTATATTTTCTAATAAATTTTTCCAAATTTTACTAAAGTTTTTATGATTTATTATTTTTTATTTTAATTAATAATTTTTTTATTTTTTTATTTTCAGAATTTCCTAATTTTAATAATTTTTTATAAGATTTTTAGAATTTCTATATTTTATATATTTTTTATTCTATTTATTCATTTTTTACTACTATTTATTATCCTATATTTTCTTTCGGTTTTTATTACTTTTACTTATATTTTACTTTTGTTTTATTATTATTATTATTATTTTTAATTATTTTTTTATATATTTTTTTTTATATCATTTTATTGTTTTATTTTTATTTTATATATTTATTATTATTATTTTTATTATTATTGTTGTTGTCATTTATAATATTATATATTTTTTTTATTATTTTTATGAATTTTTACTTTTCTTTCGGATTTTTTATTTATTTAGCATGTATTTTAATTTTAACTAAACTTTTTAATTTGATTTTTAATTTTAATTAAATTTTTTTTTGGGTTTTTCTGGACCGGGTCCGGTCAACCCGGCCCATGACCCGAAGGTCCGAACCTAAGACTCGGGGACAAAACGACGTCGCTTAAACTTTCATTTTTTTTTTTATTGATTTTCATTTATTATTTTTATTGAAACGTTTATTTTTTTTTTTATTTTTATTTGTTTTTTATTAGTTATACGGACCGAGCCGAGGGACCCGGCCCAAGACCCGGCCCGGCCCGAAGGCCGGAGAACCAAACCCAGTACTAAAACGACGTAGTTTTGCCTATATATTTTTTGAATTTTCGAATTTTCGGATTTTTTACTCTATTTCTTATTTTCCCGCTCATTTTAAATCCGACGGACTACAACTCGACACGTGTCATCGTCTAAGCCGCCCGTTACTCATACTAATTCTAACGGTTCAGATCAAAACCCTAGACTCAATCTGGGCCGTCCGATCTAGGTTTTTATTTTTTATTTCGAAAATCCATTATAAAAACCGAAAACTATTTTAGATTTTCCGAAAATCCAAGATCACGACACGTGGCTAGTCCACGGCCGTCGGATCAAGTTTACTATTTAACTTATTTCCGGTTTATAACCATAGGCTGACGTGGACACCACGTGGCGTCCACGTCAGCGCCACGTCACCGTTGACCCAGTCAACCACCGTTGACCGAGTCAACGCCTTGCCGTAGAAGACGATCGGCGCCGGCGACTCTCGCCGGCGCTTCGCCGGAGACCTCGAAACAGCACCTAAAACTGGTCTAAACTCAGTGATTCTCACCCCATCGAACCCCCAGCGAGCCTACATCAACATACATCAAAATGGGAGCAAGAACCGAACCTAAAGCTACCTACCCAAGCCTCGCCGGAGTTATTTTCCGGCGAAGGTTCGCCCTAACCATTTCTAACGTCGAAATACTAATCAAATCCACCAAGAAGCATCACAAGAGATTGAAAGAACTTACCTGGTGCTCGGTTTACTAGACTTCGCGTGGAACGAGCTCAAAGCTCATCACAAGCCGAACATGGTTTGAAGGCCGACGCAGGGCATATATTCGTTGAAATGCAAAAATAAAGGTAGCCGTATATTCAGTAATCGTCCAGGAAGATCTCGATTCAAAAATCTCGAAGAAATCCAGATGAGTCGAGAATATGCCATTGATGAACCTCGGTGAAATCAACCATGGTGTTTACAGATTCAGGGGTTACCTGGGCGAACAGACGAGTTCTACGCACTCCCCGAGACCTCGCGGTGCTTGGAGAAGCAGAACCGAGCGGTGGCGTGGCCTGATCGGCGGCGGAGCAGCCTCTAAGACTCTCGGCCCCTCCTACCCGACGACGGTGACGCCAAGGTTTCAGAGAGATATTCTCTCTCCCTTTATATCTCTCTCGTCGCCCTCTCCGTCGCTCTCTCTGTCGTGACGTCCTCGCCCCCCTTATCCACCCCTCAGAATGTTCCATTTATGCGCGATTCCGCCCCCAAAACCCTCGACAGCCCCCCCAATTTTTGTCCATTTCCCCACCTCGGATAACAAACCTCAGCTCGCCCCTCTCGTCGTACAATTTACCATGTGCGCAAGGCGACAAAAGGGAGATTCGGAGACGATGGGTGGTGCGACGACGCCGTTCCCGCGAGGAGAGGGAACCGCGTGTGTGCTGCGTGCGTGCCAAGTGAGGGAGATGATGAATAGTGTCGGGTCATGGGTCGGGTCGGGTCGGCCCGACCCGACGACCCGACCGCCGGAAAAAGGGCTAAATTGGGCCAAAAATTGGCCCTTTTTCATGAAATTAAGGCCAAAAATGGGTTTCCCAACACGAATTACATCTAAAAATGAGGTTTTTATGAAATTTTGCTTGAAATTTTACAAAAACCCCAAATTTTTTGTTTCGGCCAAATGTTCATTTTTCAAATTAAATTGTCTAAATGGCCGAATCAGGGCAAACCACCACCACCATTGATTCAGGAGATCGAAATCTAGGGGGTGACGTGGCCTAATTTTCGATTTAGCCCTCAGAGAAATTTTTAATTCCATTTTAAGCATTTTTAAGGACTAAATTGAAAATTTGAAAATTGCGATTTGGTCCTCTTGTGCAAAATTGATCAATTCACTGAGTTTTTGGACTGGATTTTAA